>VDFB02339619.1:0-63743 GCA_007258455.2 Sequoia sempervirens
CTACTACCTCACTTAGATTTTTAGGGTGAGTAAGCTTGATTGCATACATAAGGCTCTTGTTCATATGATCGTATACTCACTTACTACCATTTCTCCTTGTTGCAACAAGTGAAACTATGTCATATTTTGGTGGCAATGACATGTGAATAAGTACTTTTGAAACTTCCTTTAAAATTTATCCTCAGTTAAATCCTTTAGGTCATATCCTTTAATTGTCAAATTATGATCCCACCACAAGGAAGCTTCCATTCCTCCAACTAGTATATAGCTATTTGAGCCTTCATATTTCTATCCATATAAATCAATCCAAAGTACTTATTCATTCATATCAACCAATCCTTTGTTGCATCCCCTTATGTCCCATCATATTTTGGTAGTTACATGTTTTTAACTTCCAAATTAATGGATCCATCCTTTGATTACCTCATCTCTTTTTAGGTGACAAGCTATGGAGGGGTATTCAACAATTACTCTCATGGTCAGAATCTAAGGCTTCATCATCCATAGCATGTTCCTATATGCCCAAACTTATGGTTTGCCCATTGTTTTTGTTGCCTTATCAAACCATCAATTTGTTGTTCTTGAGAGGCTATCTTCACATGAAGGGCGTTCAATTTTTCTTGAACCCCTTCTAAGAAAATTGTTAGTGGGGATTATGCATCCTATTATCAAGAAGTATTTTGGCTAGTATATGACTTATTCCCCTTCAAGTCGTATTTATCATCAAGATTAATCTCAAATGGAAATATACTTGATTCGGATTTGAATTATCAAACATGTACCCTTGCAATTACTTAAATGGGGATTCATAGTAGAAAGAATCATAAAAATAAATGAGAAAATCCTAATCAACCAACTAATCCATTATATGTTATTAAATAACTTTTCATTTTGATAGAAACATGAATATCATTGCCATATCATAAAGAGACTCTCTCTATATATATAGCTCTCCCTCTTGTACATACATAAGATACATAAACACAATGTCATTTAATTAATACTATCATTGTTGTGGTTACATGAGTTCCCTCCTTACATAAAATTGGTATAACTCCTCAACAAGGTCTTCCTCCTCTAAGACTCCCCAACTACTTTTGTGCTCAAATGAACATAGTCATATTTATTAATGACCTCCTTGGACAAATTTGGAGCATAATGACCAATTTTTTTTGGACAGACAACAATTTTTCCTTGTTTATTGGTTCTTGATTTTACGAGGGGGTTGTCTTGTCTTTTCCACACTTAATTTTGTTTCATTTAAAAGTTGCCACCAAATATTGAGTCAAATACAATTTCTAGTTTCAATTTTAGTAATTTTTTCTCAAGCACCACAAGGATGGGTATTTTTTTTAGTTTTTCATTGGTTGTTTATTGGAGATCATATGATTCCCTTTCTTTTTATGTCTCATGGCTGCAATACACAAGAAATTTTCATTATATGCTGAACATGTGAGCATTTAACTCCAATGTTGGAACTTGGGCTCTAATAATAATGTAAAAACTAGCTATAAATAAGTCTACAAAATTTTAATAACTAGCATTCATAAGAGTTATCCAAATACACCATATAATAGCTAAGTAGAAATAAAAACATGATGACCATAATTAAAGAGGACTTGATGAAGTACGTGAGCTTGAGTTGTCACATCTTGAAACTACCTACTTGGGTTCAGCTTCTCAACACAAGGGTGCAATAACCTAACCACATGGATTAGAGCCATGTACACTTCAAGCAAGTGAACTTAACAAGTATATCCAAGAGATAAATTTTGATATTATGATGTCAAGATTGGAGATGTAGGAGAAAAGAAAGTAGAATCTGAGTTTCTTTAAGAAAATGATACTTCTAGCTTGCCTAGGCTTAGAATCATGTGTGCAATCGAACAACTAGGGAGAGGACTAAAGTGCATCTCATACTAGTTTCTTCAAGAAGATGGGGTTTCTAACTTGTCTAGGAATAGGGTCATGTATACAATTGAACAACCTCAAAGGTATTTAACTATCAACATATCCATGATAGAGTGGAGGCTACAATTTATTCCACCCTCATCAAATAAATAGGGTCTAAATTGACCACAAGTTGTTGGGAGAAATAAAAAATAATAGATTAGTTCAAATGAATTCTTCAACTGGGAGTTTCATCATCAAGAATCGCAATCAATATTTATAATATAGAATTTTGGATCCAAGTATATTATGACATTCTAAACTTCAAGAGTGAGTTGTATAATAATAGCCACATGGCCAACAAGAAGATAAATATACAAAAAAATACGCAAGAAATGCCTACAACCAATATTCTATTTTCACACAATGTGAACAAATTACACATTATAACCCAATCCTATGGAACATAATTGTTGTCTCCAAAATATTATTATAAAAAAAATTACAATATCAAAGCCTTATTAGCAATTTACCAACCCTCTTGACAATCATGGGGGTTTCTTTACTTGTTGCTTCATAAGGATATATGAAGTGAAATAACTTGTATATTTTTGTTATGAGCATTAACATAAAGGAAATATTATGATCTTTTAATTTCACCAATATTTACCCCAAGTGTGATGGAGTAGAGTTGTAAAGAATCTTTGAGTAGTTAATTATTTATGATCTTTGCATAGTATCTATCCAAACAATTCTACAATAAAAAATCTCACCAAAGTTTGTAAAAGTACTTAAATTTTTCCTTTTCAAAAAGTTAGGTAAGACAACAAATTTAATAAGTAAAATCGATATTATTTAAATATTTTAAACATGTCATGTCATTGGAATCGTACATCTATAATATATTTGTAATCATCTTACCACTTAGTTAACCTAAGGAGGATATTTGGACAAGGAATCAAAACCAGTAAGTACTCATCTTAACCAAGGTCTAACATCCTCTTATCCCTGTGGATTTATCTATGTACGACTAATTTGGGAGTTGTGGGTGTAAACGAGGACTAGTTCACTTATTTTTAACTTCGATGCATTATCGATGTTGACTTATTCATATATTTGATTCAAAGGCACTAGAAAGAACCAATCAATTGTTAGAAAAATCAAAGTATTGACCCTAGGTTGGATCAATTGGAAATGATCTTCAAAATTATCAATGTCTAAGTACCATGGCTATGTTGGACGTGTTTTCATCACCATATTTTTTTAGCTCTTTTTCATGTGTCCCGGCCAGATTTGGAATAATGAGGGCAGTGGATTCTGGATTTTTCTCTTGGTAAACTAACTAGTCTAAAGATGTTGATAGATCATTTAAATAATGATATATATCCTCAACTTTCTTTGAAATATAGTGGTTGTACATGGTTAATCATAGAATTGATATCATCTCCAAATTTATGCAGATTATTCAATGTTTGATCAAATTGGGTTTGGAGTTTGGCTAGAGATATTATGATATCTTTGATAATGTGATTATCAACTACAATATTCCCTACTTTATGTACATTGATCTGGATGACTAATATAGCTTATTTGAGAGACAAATATATTTACAAAATTCATCATTTTTTACTGTAAATGTTTACAAAACCTTGAAATGTAATTCCTCTGTTTAAATTCATTTGAAGGCTCTTTCTCTTCAGTAGACTGAGGTTGAAAAGCATACTGGAAGAGAGCTATTTTTCCATGTTCAGTTTTAAAACTTCCTCAAAGAGGAGGCCATCTTCCAATATTATAAAAAGACTCTTCTTGTTCTTTATACCATTCAAGAATCTCAGCTTTGGGTAGGGTCTAGACCATATTACAAAAAGGGTGACTATGTACCACACTTTTCCCTTTACTTTTGAATTTTGATGTAGGTTTGAAAGGATCTGGAACTATTACCGTGTCATCTTCCACAAATTGAAAAGGATTGGGCCCCTGATTGATACGAGTATCTTCAACTTCTACAAAAAGTTGAGCCTTTTTTTTCACTGGATGAAGCACTAAAAGATCTTGCACTATGGTATTTTTCTTCAAATGGACCCGATCCTAATTGACTGAGATCAAGGCACTATACTGATATGACTTTGTGACAAATTATGCACATTTTTGGTGGCTTCAAGTAGTCTTGGTGCAACATGTTGCATCCAATCAAGTTTCCATCTTGCAACATGGCCCTTTTGGAGTTGGAATTCTCCATTAAGGGTTTTTGCATAAGACAGGTTATCCAGAATGTAAGGATTATTTGTATTCATCGTTGAATACAAAACCTAGATATTGACTGAAGCATATTTAAATTTTCCAAACATATTCATTCCATAGTCAACAATTAAGAGATTCATATTTTACTTTTGCACATCCCTTGTCTTGTGTAGCAACAATAAGATTAGGGAAAAATATAAAACATACATTTTTTTTCTATCTGGACAGACTAGACAACTAACAAGCATGATTATAATCAACTTTCCTTCTATCACAAAGTGCTAAATAAGATACTAGCCAAATATTTTCTGGAATACAAGACCCAATAGTAACTTGTATCGCTCCAAAATAGATAAAATTAACATCCTTGTGTTTTCTGATATAGTCTATTTCTTCACAAGGAAATATAGACAATATTTTGGTCTAGAAGGTTTGTTGGGGGTCATATTCTAAAGTTAACTCGAGAACTTTTATCATGGGGACTACAAAATGCTTGAAAGTGGATCTAGAAATGAAATTCTTCAACATATTTGAACTCAAAACACTCTTTTTATAAACTTAGTTTTCAATTGAGGAGGTTTATATGTACTTACTTGACCTTCTATAACATTTTCTGAAGTAACAATTATTGGGAATTAAATTTCAATTATGCTATCAACCTTTGTCTTTTTGAATGAACACCACACCATCAACATATAAAGCAATTACTAGGGAGCAATCACCATCAAATTTAAAATTGGCATATTGATTAGATTTAGATTGCACAAATCCCAAACTCAAAACATAAGTGCCAACTTTTTGATACCTCATGCTATGACTTTTCTTAAGACTATACAAATATTTCTTTAACTTACAAACCAACTTACGTTTACCCTTCACCACATAGTGCTTTGGCTATGTCATATAAATCTCTTCCTCCAAATCACCATGAAGAATTTTTATGTTTGGCCTCTAGGTCATAAGTTGCAATAGATAATAAAAAATAAATGGATGTCATTTTAGCCACAGGTGAAAATATCTCACCATAATCAATACCTTGAACTTGAGAGTATCCCTTCACAATCAATCATGCCTTATACTTCTTATCACTTCCATTTGAACCAATCCTTTTCTTGAACACCCATTTAAATTCACTAGGTTTGTGTCCTTCAAGAAAACGTATAAGGTTCCAAGTTTCATTATTTTCAAGAGCTTCCATTTCTTCATCCATGACAAGTTTCCAAGACTGCATCATTCATATCCAATGACTCTTGCATATATTTCAATTCATCAATGTTGATTTTCAAGCAAATATACATTTCCAATCATCAAGTAAATACCCATACCTTTTTAGTGGTTGCTTATACCTTGTAGATCTTCGAATAATTTGGGGAGGAGGTTCTTCCATGTCTTCCTCCTCTTCTAAATATTTAGAGTTTGATGAGTTCTTCTCAACTTCTTGTCTATCTTAGGATCTCAATTCAACTTTCTCAAGCATAGAAAGAAGTTAAATTGCATCTTTCTTCTATTTGATGGATGAAAAGTAATAGGAGAATATTTAGTCTCTATAAAAATAACACTTTTGGAATAAATTACCTTTTGTTCAACAGGTTCCCAAAACTTGTATCCCTTCACACCATAGCTGTAGCCAATGAAGATATACTTGATAGGCTTAGAATATAACTTTGTTATTTTCTACTTAGGCACATGTGCATATGCCTCAACCAAAAACTCTCAGATGTCTAAGTGAAGGCTTTCTCCTTGACCATGCCTCTATTGGCGTTTTATGAACAAGTGTTGTTGTAAAAGATCTATTGCTCAAGTAACAAACAATGGCAACAAATTCAACCCAAATTTTTTTTTCTAGACCAACTATATTCAACATGCTCCTAGCCTTATTCATCAATGTTTTGTTCACTTTCTACAACTCCATTATGCTGAGAAGAATACAGAGTTGTATTCTATTTTTAATCCCATAATATGTATAGAATCTGTCAAAATTTGTAGAACATAAGTCACTACCATTGTCAGTCCTCAAATATTTTATTTACCTTCTAATATGAGTTTCTACCAATCTCGAACTCCTTAAAATGACTGAAAACTTCATATTTACTCTTTAAGAAATATACCCATGTGTTCTCCTACTAAAATCATCAATGAAAGCAACATAATAAATTGATATACCAATAGAAGCAACATCAACATGACCAAATACATCAGAATGGACTAAATCCAAGATACATGAAGTCTTATAAGAAGATGAGCAAAAGTGAACACGATTTTGTTTACCATATATATAATGTTCACATAAATCAAACTCTAGATTGCAATCATTCAAGCTCTCAATGAGGTTCTTATTTTTTAGGGATTTTAAATCCTTTTCTCCAATGTGACCAAGCCTTTGGTGCCAAAACGTAGTCTTCTTTGTAGGAAGTTTTGTATATATAGATAAATCACCCTTGGGTACCCAAAATGAATGACCATCCATTGTAGGAGAAACCTCTCCTTTACATAATGAATCATCTAAAGGTTTGATCTTTATATAAGCACTATTGCACTCTATTGTGCATGCATTCAATTTGAATAGTATGCTAATCTTGACACCCATTGCAATCACCATAGAACCTCTCACCAATTTCACACTTGCATCAAAAAAGACAACTTTCACTCCTAATTCAATTAGCTTACTAACAAATAACAAATGTCTTGCCAATCCAAGAACATGAAACACAACTTTCAAGACTTTTCTCTACAATTAGGGAATCTAATTTTAACATTTCCATGGCCAATTTTTTTTAATGAAGTGTCATCACCTAGATACACCTTACCTCTAAAAATTTCATATTCAGAAAACTAGTTTCATTTTAGGTATGTAAAATGATGCACTTGAGTCTATTATCCATGCAATTTCTTCTACACGAGTTGTCAAAGCTGCTATAAGGGCCTTGCCATCCTCCTTTTCAAATTTTTAATTAGAGTCAAACTTATTCTTCTTTTTCTTCTTTTCCTCCTTGCATTCTTTCTAGAGGTGAGTAGGTTTGCCATAATTGTAGCAAGTAACTTTGGACTTGCTAGGAGACTTAAATCTCACTCTAAACTTAGATCTAGATTTGTCTTATTGCTTCTCGTTCTTCTTTCTTTTTTATTTGCTTCTACCTCAAACATTTAGGGCTTTTGAGCTAATGGAAACCTTCCTTTTCATCTCTTCCTAAAGCAAAGATCCAACAACATCTTGAACTTTCAAGGTGATAGAGGTACTCCCAATGGCTATGACCAAAGAATCTCATGAATTAGGTAACAAACAAAGCAGCATCTGACATTTTTCATCTGCATCCACATTGACACCGAATTATACCAACTGAACCACCATGTTGAAAGCTTCTAGGTGCTCAAAGATCCATCCACCTTCCATTCTCAAGAATTCAATTTTTTCTAAGAGTTTATTGATTAAAGACTTATCTTATTAAATCTCATTGAGTTTCTTCCATAATAACTTTGTAGTGGCCTCTTATTGGACATTGATCAACACAGATTTTGCAAGGCACAATCATATTGAACCCTTAGCTTTAGGCCCATTATGTAATATTGTGTAGTTGTGGATGCATCTGCAAGTCTTTGTGTATTAGGATACATGACACTCCACAAGCAGATCTTTCATTTTCATCTTCCACAACTCAAAATTGTTGCCAATTTTTTTTCAATCTCCATTTTCCTAGATGTGCTTGTCATCTAAAAATTCTTGCAAAAAGATGATAAAGTATCATCTACACAAGCTCCCACTCAAACCTTGATTAGCACAAAAAAAAATATAACCAACAACTAAAACCAAAGGCGATCAAGATCTGATACCAACTGAAAGGAAGTTAATATAGCAAAAAGTAATTTCCTACACCAATCTTGAGGAGAGATATTATACATTTTTTTAAAGAACTTATTAGTTACAAAAAATCAACACATACATAACATCAAATAATGCAATGAAAGACAACCCCCAATTTACATGGGAAAAACCCTTACGGGTGAGAAACCCCACACTCAAAAAGCCTACTCAATGTATTATAAATCCAATAACAAGATTACACACTTGTAGAGCAAATTTCTTGCAAAAGTATCACCAGTACAATATTTTAGAAGAATTTCAACAATATTTCAATAGCATAACAATACCTGCAAAGAGGGCTTAAATTTGATGGCCGTATGACCGTATTTAGAGTTTTTTGTCATAAAATACAATCAAAATTTTAAGAAGATTGTATCAGATGAAAGGAGAGATTTTGGATAGACTATCAAAATTTATATAGAATTATAATGATATATATATTTGATTTATATATAATTTTACTTACACTCAGATATATCATAATGTTTTAAGGGTGCCTTTGAATAGATAACCGTCATTAAAAAATTTGTTGACAGGCAAGGTCGACCGTCAAATTTAAGCCATGCCTGCAAACTCAACACACTAAACCTCTCTCTTCAAATGACTATTTTAAAGCACCAATAGATATAAAATTACATTACATGTAGAACCTTCTAGAAGTGAGGTTCCATTTTAGAAACAACCAACTTGTCCCTATCTCAATGCAATATGCTTCTTAAAATAACTGCTTTACTTGTCACAAAAAAATCTATTCTTGGCTCTAACTATTTCTTTTCTTTTCTTTTTAACATGCAAGGTTGAGACACTCATTATCATTGGTGCTTTATTAGGATCCAATTCTGAAAATACATGTAAATTAGTTGTGAACCATATGTGGGTCATTGTCCATGACTCTGGGAAAATTTAAATATGATATTGAAAAAGATGCCAAAATTTACCAGAAATTTGTTATCCAAACCCAAACAAATATTCAAGCAGGCCAACAACAACAGGTACAGATCCAATTACCTTCTTTAAATCGTCTGCTAGAATTGTTAATAAATGAATTCTATCTCGAATCAGTCGGTCGAGCAGAAAGGATCATGAAAGATATTTTATTCATGAAATATTGTGATCTTAAGGATTTTACAGAATTTTCTAGGGCTTTTAGGTAACTTTTGTATCAATTAACAGATGCTCAGAAAATCAACTTTGCTAAAACAAAGTATCTTGAGGGACTTCCTTATAACCTTGGTGATAAGGGTCTCAGATACATGGAAGTCATAGAAATCAATCTTGCAGTCAACCCTATTACTAATCTTATTCAGTTTGTAAAAGATCAGATACTGAGATTTATAGATGATTGCAAATATCAATAGTTTACTAAACATGAAGCACAACACATTGCTCCATATTTCATTGAGACTCATGGCTGCAATCTATTTACTAAAACTCAGTGCAAAGAACATAAAAAACATCGCAAGCATAAGGTCAAGTTTCAGCGTCGCAATTTTCCTAAGCATCATTCATGTGCTCCTAAGAATAAATATCTTCGTAAGCACTCAAATCCTCACCCGCAAAGGAATCAAATTATTTGTTATATTTCTAATAAGTCTAGCCACAAAGCCCCTGATTGCTCTTGCAAAAACAAAGTTGTCTACTTCAATCCTAACACACTAGTGTGGTGGGATGTATTGTATAAAGAAGAAAATTTATATTTGTAGGATATATCATTTATGAACCATTTTTTGAAGAATTCGATGATGAGGATGATGAAGCATTAGAAGACCTTGTTGAAACCTTATAAGAATCTGAGAGACAGATGGATAATGAAGAAGATTTTGATAATCTTCCCACTGTTATGATGAATTAGACAAGAAGAGGTGGAGGCAGATCTCTAAATAGATCTCCATTCAGGAACTTCAAGTAGCAAAATAGGCCTCCTTTCTTTGGTAACCAACCACAACAGCAATTTCAACAATACCAAAGGCAATTTCAAGGACTAAACCAACTTGAGTCTATACTTCCTCCACATGTAAATGATCAACGTTTATCATTTACCCCTATTTATGTAGAAAGAAAAGATGGAAAATACAGTAGGAATCAGTCTACTCAAGTAGATCCTATTGTAAAAGCAATTTCTAACTTTTCTTTTGAGCAAACAATTCTTGAGGAAGAAGACTACTCATTTGAGTGTCCTCTTTACCTGCAGTCTTGTTCACAAAAAGTTCCTATTTATGATGAATCTGACATACCAAATACATCTTATTGTACTTATCCTGGCCTAGACCATATTGATTTCCAGAGCATATCCAAAATGAATATGAAGATGAAATTGGCACTGAATTTCCACATGATATCGAAGACCACAACAATGTCAAATTTGTTATGTTTGTTCTCCCAGACCCAAAACCTCAGTTAAAGCCACATTATTTAGTACATCTTACATGAAAAATTCTGCAATATGTAAATGTGATTATATATGGAAAACAATATGATGCTTAGATTGATACTCGAGCTTCCTTATCTTTTTGCAAAGAACAAGTGTTAGATAATTTGGAACAACTAACACAAAAGACTGCATATACAGCTTATGATGTTCAAGGAAATAAATTTGTTTGTGATAAATACAGTCACTGGCAGTCTATAGAAGTAGAAGGAAAAAGATTTAAATGTGATTTCTTTGCCATGAGACAAATGCCTGTAGATGTACTTCTGGGTGGAAATTTTATAGACAAATATACTCCTTATGTGTGCACCAAAAAAATATCATTTTACACTCAATGGTGAAAAAATCAGCACTCCAGGGTTGATATATGCTTCTGAGAAACACCCAGCCATAAGCAGAATTCAAAAATTGGAACCTCTTCTTGAAATCAATGTCGCTCTAATTCAAGTAGTATGTTCTGATGATTTCCCACAAAATTTGGGAAAAATAGATGCCAAAGATGGAAATTAGATTGCAACCTAATGGGAAAAATATTCTGACACCAGTGCATGATTATCCAAATATGATTGAAGTCATCGAATAACTTAAAAGGGGAAGTTCTCAATCTGATTTTAATTGTTATGCATTTATGGTTTGTAAAGAAGCAGAAAAAAGAAGACAAGAAAAGAATGGTCATTAATTGCAAAATTTTAAATTCAGTAACGCTCCCATTCCCTTATCCAATTCCTGATAAATCATATTTGCTCGAAAAAGTTGTTAATGCTAAAATATTTTCCCAATTTGACTGTAAATCAGGTTTCTATCAGATACATGTGAAGAAAGAAGACCAGTACAAGATTGCACTCACCTGCCCTTTTGGACATTTTGAGTGGACAGATATACCTTTTGGACTAATGAATGTGTTGGCATACTTTCAAGAACACATGGACAAAATCTTGTGAAGATTTATTATGTGTTTATATAGATGATATTCTCATTTTCAACAAAGACTTTGATGAGCATAAATCTCACCTCGAAACATTTTATAGGTTAGATTTAAATTTTGCGATTGTTTTGTCCCTTTTAAAAGTTCAATGGTGCACAGACTTACAAATTTTTAGGTTTGATAGTTAATGCTGGAAAACTTGAGGTTCAACCTCATATTAAGGAGAAAATCCTTGATTTTCTGCCTCCTCTTAATACAAAGGAGCTATAAGGATTCCTTGGTATTTTAAATTATGTAAATAATTTCTATCCAGGTGCAGGTTTTGATGGAGAACCATTACAACGTTACTCACGAAAAAGAAACCCCAGTGGAGTGAATTTCATACTTAAGTTGTCAAAGACTCAAAACAATCCAGAAGAGGGTACAAAATCTCCCAATCTTACATGTTCCTACCATTGATGAATTTATTTTGTATACAGATGAATCAAACTATGCTTGGGGAGGACATCTCTCTTTTGTCAAGGATGGTAAAGAATTCATTGTTGAATATGCCAGTGGAGTCTTTCCTAAAGAAGTTATAAAAGAGATTTCTTTAGATAAATAAATTTATGGTGTTGTCAAAAATCTGAAGAAATTTTCTTTTTAAAATTAATACATTTGGAAAACTTCATTATTAGAACTGATTGTAGCAGATTCTTGACTTTTAAAGAAAAGGATCATGGAAGAAAAGATGGTCAAGGTAAATACTTAAGATGATAAGAATATTTGAATTAGTTTAATTATGAATCTCAAAGCATTGTAAGAAAATAAAATGTCCTAGTCAATTATCTCGGTAGACAACCTCCTGGTGTCTTCATTCAAAATCCCACTTCTTCATCCAGCCACCGAGGTTTCCTAATGGAGAAAAATTTTGATGTCTATTTCCAGGCATTAAATCAAGGCACTCAAAGAACTATTCTAATGAGAGGGATTAATCTTAAATATCAATAATATGTAATCTCAGTTGCTAAAACATTATCTCATTTAGGATGCATCTCTACCCTAATAATTACCCAAGAAGGATATGGCAAATTTTCTATATTGCAACTCAATGATGATCATCCATATCTTTTGTTGCTAGATCTCATCGGATGGCCATTTTTCACATGGCTCATAACTTGCTCTGCACCAATCACTTCCCAAATCAAAGACTTCTTTTTGTATGCAGGACCAAAGCATGTTAATCCTGATTATCATCTAAGTCAAGATATTGTCACAAGAATTATTGTCAAATTAAGACTAAAGTGGGAATCTTTCTTTTTTCCCCACATTTGTATTTTGACAATAGTTTTCAATATTGGAATATCCATCACAAATTCCAAATTCATGCACAATGGAGACCACTTGAGTGGGAACAAGTTTTTGATCACCGAGAAATGACACCTTCGATCCCATCACTAGCATTGAGTTCTAGTGGGAGTTTTGATGGATACAATATGTACCATCTTGGTGGAGGATAATGGGAATCTTTTGTAAAGGACTAACAATGTTGGTGATTTATGACCAAGAAACCTCCTTTTTAGTCTTCATAAAATTCGGTCTAGATTGAGTAGTTTTTGTTGAGTTTGCATGTCAATTGAGTATGTTTTATCTTTGTGTGATTGTGATATGAGATATCAAAAAAATAACATGCATATATCTATGACCTTTTGTAATCTTATTTTTTGAAGAAATATCTAGAGGTATCCATTCGATTGCCAGTCTCCACTCTACATATGTAACAACCCGACCCTTCAGTAAAGTAAAATTTTCCATAATTTACATCCTAAAAGCAAGTAAACGTGTTAACATGACATTGTAATAAAAAATTTCCTTTTCTTTATTGATAAAACATGAACCAGTTGCCATATCAATTTACAATAGAGATTCCATTTCAATATAATAACTTCACAAGTACATGAAACAAGAATACATACCTCACTAACATAGCTCCAATGAGCTTTAGAACAAATAGTAGTAAGAAGGTCCAGGAGTCCGTCCTTTCAAATCTTGATACATCGGTCGCTTGTTGTGGAGGAGAAACATCACTCGGGCGCTTTTCTGCCAACCACGGACTTATAATGCGGTCCCCCGCACATCTATTATTCAATAGATGGCCCTCCCTTCATCGAAGAGATTGGTAGGGTATCATTTAATGATTACCAACTGAGCATAGTGTTGTGTCCTATACAACTAGAACCTTACTATTTCACAATCTCGAACTAATACAAGGATCACAATGAACTGACAGTGTAAACATCACCCAATCTAAGAGGATGTAGGTACATTACACTACTTTGATCAAAGAGTTTTAGTTCAGTAAACGACTGAGAGAGTCATCTATCATATACACTACTCAGGGCCGATTTGACTTAAGGCTTTCTTACACTACGCGTAGGTTATGTCCTTCATTGGGTAATCAGTCACCCCAGACTTCCTACAACATTCTAACTGCTAGAAATGAAACAACATAACAAGTGATTCACCTATTACCCCTATACTAGAAATCTTTATCCTAGGAGTAACCTGGGCTTATCTTAGTTAACCTAATAACTTAAGCTGATAGAATTTACTTGATTCATGTCCTCATATCGGTTCTAGTATATAGTTACTATTGCAGCAATACTCTCCTTATATGGAGATCATACAATTAAAGCAGATTACAACTAGAATGCAGCATTTCATTTCCTATGTATCGGCAGCAAACATAAAACATTACATGCTCAACATAGCTAGTATAATTAAATACTTAAATGTTATACTTTATATAATGCTACTGAATTCCTCAGTCAAGTTCTTTCTCCTATCATGGAGTACTTAAAAACACCTTATAAAAGCGGCTCTAATGCTTCAATTCTCTTTTCTGAAAGCATTCAGCTTTTAGCAATTAATATCCATGCCAACCGTATTCTCCTCTTATGAAGATCATACAAAATATGCAGGTTCATACTAACATGCATTTTAAATCTCCCCTTATCTCTTTTTCATAAATTTTCCACTTTATGTTAAACAAATAAACCAATCCCTTAATTTCTTTCCACTATTTCTATTTAATGCAAGATAAGTTAAGCTAATCCCTTAAGCTCCTTAAACATTTGATCCCCTTTTTACAACCCCTTTATCCTTAATTCCTTCATTTCATCTACCATTAAAATGCATTGAATTCCCTTATGCATTCACCCTTAATTGTAATGATTTCCCTTATACATTTTCCCTTTAAATACAATGAATTCCCTCATTCATTTGCCCTTAAATGCAAAGAAAGTTTATCAAGACATTTCTAATTCTCCATGAGCTAATGGAAATCATCAACACAAGAATATGAGAATGCAGCATTTCAAACAAGAATTGTATTAAATTAGATATCATGCTTGATATTTTAAGCTCCTTCTCCCAGCTTTGCTCTTCTTGATACTCCTTCAGCAATTTCCAGAATCCCAAATGGAGGTAGCTGCTTTGCAAGTTTCTCTTTCAATGGTGACGATTTCTTCAAGTCACTCTTCACAAATGGCACTTCTCTAATAGTAGTCAATTCAAATATAGATTCACTCCTCTCAAAGCTTAAAAGAATTTAGCACAGTATACTGACATTTGCTGATAAATGCTTCTATAATTCTCACACTCAGCAAAATGGAAAAGCACAGTAGTTTAGATAATGGACAAGGAAGCTCTTAAAAATGCAGGAATCAAATTGTTCAAAGGATATGAAACAATGAATGGCTGGGCGTGTATTTATAGGCCCGAAATTGCAACAAATTCCTTCATTGTGAGCATGTAAACTGACAACAAGGCGCCCAGACTCAGTCAAATTCTACATGGCAGACTTATAAACCCTATGTCATCTCAAAAAGGAGTGATTCGACCCTCTTGGAGCCAGCATTGCCAGATTTATTCAACCCAAAGCTCAAAATTCGCCACTTGCAGGAAAAATGTCCCTCTTTGGCGCCTAAAAGAGAATGACTCATGCTTGCTGTGATTTTGTCAAGTTTTTGCTTGCTACAGCACACATTATATGGCTGGCGTTTCCTCTTCTCCAGCGTTTGAATATTTCCTTCATTTGTGCTGCGTTTGAAGCTTCTTCTATTTCACGGGGAAAACTCTCGGCCATGTTATTTTTGTTTATTTTCAAATGTTACCTCCAAAATATTTGATTCATATTATTTCCTTATGTTCAAAAAGCTCGATACTTTATGAAGGCTTATATTTTCCTTTAAGACTAGCGACCATTCTCTTCAATAGTTCGCTTTATTAACATTGCTCATATTAAAAGATTTGAATCTTTTAATTTTTATCTTTGAGTATTATAAACATTTACACCTTGTATTTATAAATATTTATACTTTGGATTTTATAAATATTTACACTATATATTTACTCCAAGTAAAAATTTAATCTTTTAATTTTCCATAGTTTAATATTTACCCAAGTAAAATATAATCTTTTATTCACTTTAAAGATTTATAATATTAAAATATAATTCCATTAGGAAACAATTACATATTTTATTATATAAATATTATTATAGTTCTTTTAAATATATTAAACATATAAATATTTAAATACCCGAGTATTTAATATTTATATATATTTTAATATAACTATAATAATATTGTATATAATCTTTAATATATAATTACATATATATAAATCTATATAATTAATAAATATAAATATATCGTGAGTCAGTCAGCATTTACCCGATATATAAATATATAAATCATATATATGTAAAGTCATCAGGCAATAATATTATAGTATTATTTAAAGCTACAGACAATAGGTAGTGTGTGTATGTGTATAACCGTATATACCTCCATGTATACGTATGTATATGTATACCACGTTGACACACATGTATGAGCATATCCATTTGTTGATCATACGTTTGTATTAATATGCTTATACATATGGATACGTGTTCATAATGTATACATGAGTATACATACCCATTCAACCTATACACATATAACCTTTCACGTTTTCACACAACGATCATAGTATAAGTCTGACAAATAAATAATCATCACTCACAAAGCACAAAGAAGTAAACCAGACTCCTAAAGCCTATGGATGACTTATCAAGACCATCATAACTGACTTGGTTTCTCCCAACCTATAATGGCGTGTGTGTATGCTCAAATGCTTCACGTTACTGCTTACCCGACCAAGCTCCTCTCCCGAGTGATATTTCTCCTCCGTCTGGAGGAATGGTCCTCATACCTGCATTCACTGTCATAAACTCGCGGCAATCAAATGCTCACAACAATAGCAGTATATATGATTCATTAACCTCCTTGTGCAATATTTTACCATGAATAACAGCAACTGAGATAACATCAACTGAAACAACATCAAGTGAAATAACATCATATTGAAAACAAGGTACATGCATGAGTAAATTCATCTACAGATTCCACACTATATTCACATTTACCCTATCTATTAACGGTAAATAGTAGCTTCACAATTTGGGATGTAACAACAAAATTTGAAACGAAAGATCTTGATGCAAAAAAACACATACTTGGTGTTCACACCTATAAATTTAAGTGATTTTATAGTGCTTTGTATTGTCCCCTTGTGTTTTGGGCATCAATTATGGCCAATCTGAGAAATATCAATGGTGTGTCATGCTCAAGTCTCTCTAGTGGTTGCATTACCCCTTTGTCTGGCCATGTTCAAAAACCCATTTTGTAGAATGTCCAAAAGATAGTCTTTTTCCCCCTTCTTTCTTTCCTTCTTCAAGTCCTTGTGAGAATTCGGGTCCCAAACTGATTCCCCCTTCTTATATTTCTTTGTTTATCCAATCAAGGATTCGGGACCCAAATGAACACTTGGACTAAGGTCCAATTCTGCTTCTTCCATCAGATCCCACTCTTCCCTTTTCTTCTATCTGATCGAGACTTCAGGTCTCAATTGAGCTTTTGAACGTAAGATTTGAAAGGTCCAAAGTCCAATTGAGATTCTCGGTCCTGATTGATGTTGTCTTATTCCTATCCCATTAGGACTTCGAGTCCCGATCAGACTTTCCGACTTAAGTTTGAAAGGTCCAAGACCTTTCTGAAATCTTGACCCCACTTTTTTCTTCTCATCCCATCGAGACTTCTGATCCCACTGAGACTATTGGGCTCAAAATCCACAAGCCCACAAACCTTCTCAAAAGTGCCCCTCTTCAACTTGCAAAAGCATAGAAACAATTCCACGTGGTACATTTTCCGCGAGTTCGCCAACTCCTTATGGTGTGTCTTTCTTCGGCCCACGGAAGCGTAAAAAGATAACACGTAGAATATTGGACTTCGACCAAAATTTCAATTCCGATCGACTTCCATCTTCCATCCTTGTCGGGACTTCAGGTCCCGACAGGACTTTTGAACCTAAGGACCAAAAGGTCCATGTCCGATCGAGATTCCCGATCCTGATCGGTCTCCCCTTTCTTCCTTCCTATCCTTGTCAAGACTTCAAGTCCCAACAAGACTTTCAGACTAAAGGTTTGAAGTGTCCAAGTATGATCGGGATTCTCGACCCCAATCAGCTTTCTTCTCTTATCCCATCAAGACTTCGAATCCCGACAGGACTTTCGTCCATATTCAGTCAAGACTTCCGCTCTCAATCCCTCTTTGCTTCCTGTTGGATTCCTATCAAGGTTTCAAGACCCGATTGGACTTTTGGGCCAAATGTTCAAAAGTTTGGATCCATTTCGGTTTCCTAAACCCAATTTCCTTCCTTGTCGGTACTTTAGACATTTTTTGGACTTTTGGATTTTTGGCTTGATAGTCCAAATCCTTCTTTTTTTTTCGCTCCTGCCCTCTAGTTCTTTATGCCTTTGGATCCTATCAAATTTTTGGCACCCGATTGGACTTCTGGACATTCTGCAAAGATTTCACATTTTTTCCATTAATGCTACAACAATCCTCTCAACTACCAGATTTGATTCTTAGGGCTATAGCGATGATCTTAAATGCATTTCTCAACAACTGTGTGGGATAAGGTGGCACCCATGCTCTTTTGTGGTTCTCAAGCCTCCTTTTTGTCAAAGATCCAATCTTGGTCGTGATTTGTTGTATATTTTGTGGGGGTTTTGTTCCTCGTTTGTGTGTTCATTAATGTGAGGGCATGGATTCATCATGGGAACCAGGTGTGTGTGGTACACGCAAAAATGAGGGCCTATATAGTTTTTGACATTCTAGCACCTCTTCCCAATGAATCCTTATGAAGCAAATGAGGAAGTGTTCCTATTTTTGAGAGAGAGGGAAGATTGTTAGAGGAGGAGAATAGTGAACAGAAAAAAGAAGCAATTGTAGAGCCAACAAAAGAAAGATATTCACAAGAAACCCTAGATTTCAACTTCCAATTTTGGGTATAGCCATTTTTTATTGCAACAATCTGGGTTTGATCCCAAGCTTGTAATAACATTTGCAAACTTTGAAGATTGTGTGATTTAAGGTAAATTCAACCTTAGCAAAGTGTATCCTTATGTATGGTATGCATTTCCAAATGTATAATTAATTAGTTTTTGAACCAGAAATATGTAAAATCTATGCAAAGCCTTTGCATGGTATCTTTTCAATATAATAAAGGAAATATATGGGTATGCTTGACAATTACTAAGTAGACTCTCTTAATATTCTACAAATATCTATTGTCTTTCTAAATGAATGTGTAGAGCCCAGCTTGCCTATGCATTTCAAAAGGCATAGTCTTTTGTGATGACTTGATTCAGTCACTACCTTGTTTTTAGTTATTGCATCTGTGGTTAAATTCGGAGACTTTGTTGCCCAATGGATAAAGGCACCATTCTATGATTGGATTTTTCTCCTATCATCCTCAACACACTCCAAACACATCAATTAAAAACCTTTAAAGTTTTATTTTCTATGTGTTTTACTGTCATGTCTAAATGAATACAGCAATACAAGGGTGTATCATAAACTCATTTATAGACAATTTATATGGTAGGTTATCTGTTAGTAAGATGCTCAACCTTACTTGTCCAAACTAGCATATAGGTATATTGTGACACCAATATTGGGATACACTATGCAGTCAGTATAGTTTGTTGTAAGGTATTGTTGAGTATTTCAAATCATCAATTTGGCATCTTAGGGAAAACTGCCCTTGGTCTTGCAGAGCCAGAAGTGAAGGTCGTCTTACCTACCTCAACCATTGCTCCTTAGCTACCCAACCTAAAGATAGGTTTGTGGTAATTTCTAGTGTGAGAACTTTTTATGGCAATGGAGAGGAACTCCATGCCTAATTAATGGCACAGTCATCCCTTAGTTATCTCACGACATTCTTCGACTTAATGGTTGTCTCCCAATCATATCAGTGAGGAGCGATCCACCATTAATGCTTCCTCCCTTGCTTGGTTTTTGGGCAAAAATGCCATGACCCTTCCCTTTTCCCCCAAACTATCATTTATGTATTCCTTTCTTTTTACGTTTTATTTCTAATGCTATTAGTAAATACCAATATTTATGTATATAGGTTCATATTTATAAATATTATCATTGTTATATGTCAGCACATGTATTTATGTTTTATTTATATTTCTACACCTTAGTAGTAGGAAGTCAAAGGAGTCAATCCTCCTTATTGAAACTTGATCAACAAAATTCAATGGATCAACTAGCCTTTTATTGGTAAATTCTTACTGAATGTCTAGGAATTGAGAAAGTACAATCGACAATATTCCTATATTTTGTGTGAATTGTATATTATATTTTTATATTTTTAATATAGAAGTGTATTTTTCAGATGAAATTCTGAAATTTGAAATTTGATAAATATCACATCCAATTTGTAAGTCCTAAGTGAATGTGGCATACCCAAACAAATAAGGCTAGACACAAGTTTCAAAAAATTGACAATATAAATACCCCTCAACAATGGCATCTAAACAAAGACAACATACCCCCAGCTAAAGAGCCTTCGGCCAAGTCCAAAATGAATTTGATGGAAGAGACACCCCTTAATAATGACTTCAAGCTGGAATTCTTATCCCAAAGAGAATTTACCAAAAAAGTTAAACTAAAAAATATTTGAATCAATATTACCATTTTTTAAACCTTAATATGTTCCTCTCCCAGTAAAAAGCATTTTAATCATTCAACGAATAGCTCAAAACATCAATATCGTACTTTCGTTTCAAATAAACACCTAAAATATTAACTCTTCTAATACAAGACCAACCGCATAATATGATCCAAATTGGATCATGTAAGATAGATAGCAAGACAACTGTCACTAGTATCATCTTGAGTGGTACGTAACTTGAAAGACTCCCAAGAGCTCCATTATGTAACAATTTCAGTACAAACAGTACTTGCAAAAAGTGCAAAGCAAAATGCTAAAAGTTCGAAAGAATGGCCCAAACACTCATGAACTAGAAGCAGTGTTTGAACGATGAATTATATGAAGGGTTTGCCCACAATCCAAACAAAGACAAAATCATCAGAATAATCCAATGTAGAGAAGTGTAAGGATGGATTAGATTGTGCTCGACATTGTCCTCATTATCACAGAATAGCAGACTCCACAAGAAATTAAGTTTTCTCCCATGATGTTTCCTCATGCTTATAAGCATTTTTCCTTTCCTCATTTGTGCCCAAAATGGAAGAATGGTCCATAAAGTGTAGCACCCAAAATATACCGTGTAATATAGGTGTCACTAAAACTTTCAATTGACTGAAACACTAGTGCAGCTTGTCGCATGTGAACTTGCAACACCACAAAGCCTTGGCAAGTGGTTGCAGGTAAAACTTGCAGCCTTGTGATGGGTGTCATTTCAACTTGTTGCATGTGACTTGTAGCCAGTTGCATGTGAACTTCCAATCCCACAAAGCCTTGGCAAGTGGTTGCAGGTAAACTTGCAGCCTTGTTACGGGTGTCATTTCAACTTGCTGCAAATGTCCTACAGCTTGTTGTATGTGACTTGCAGCTTGACTACCTAAAACTAATCCACTTATTGTGGATTATGGAGCCACGCCCCTTTATAACTTTGAAATTTCTAACTTTTGTCAAAACCATCATCCACCTCTATCCCGATAAAATTCAAATTGAGAATGATTACAAGTCATTTTTCCCATACCAATAAAATACTCCAAAATCATAAATCACTTCTTTTTGCAAAGTTGTAAATTTTACAAACATGGTGTTTAGAACAGTGACTGAGCTAAGATGTATATCTTCTCAACGTCACTTAGATTTAGGGGTTGCCATAAAGTTCTAAGAGAACATAAATATTTGAATGTCAATGATTCAGTAGTTCAAACTTCATAGCAAGTAAAAAATTGGCAGATCTTGTACACATGGGATATGGCTAACAATATACAAATAGTATAGAAGACATCCCTAGAGCCTCAAATCAGGGATATGGCAATAAATATTTGCATATTTGCAGTGCCATAAAATCGAACATGAATTTAAATCTTAAACTCATATTTTGACTGTTCATAGCATATAAAAATTTGCGCATCTTAAAACTCACACCTCTTAAAATGAAGCTGTGTCTGCCTGATCAATTTATGCGTGTTCAAACTTCTAAAGCATTTGCTGGGAGCGAAGTTGAAAAATTGTCCTCCATTAAATATTGAAACCCAAAAAAGTAAATTGTATGAGAACTTCACATAGGTAGACATGCAGAATTCAATATAACCCAAAAAAGTAAATTGTGTTTACATAAGTACATTCAAAATTCAATATATTTGGCCATAAAGCTATGATTACCTTAAACAGAAAAATAAAAAATGTGTTTGAAGTTTACAAAACATAAATGCTCAAGAGTGCATGATATCTCTTTAAACTGCAAGAACAATAAATATGTGGAAACCTGTCTGCTAGTGTTGTGACATTTATATGTGTGCTCACTGAAGATGGCCTGAATTTCAAATCTAGTTGGACCTTGGAATTGCATGTGGAATTAAGTACCCTCTCATCAAAAAGGAGTTCAACAGTAAAAAAAATCAATAATCAGACATCCTAATAAACTAACCCTGTCAAAATTTGCTCATTCTATATCAAAGGTTTAGCTTCAGCCTGATCTAGTCAATACATGACTCATGCTTCTTGCTGGAAGCAATTGTGCATGTTTACAAGCTTAAAGGGCGTAATCATCTCAAATTAATGGTGTTTCCATAATGAATTTTTCCAGTAATTCAATCACCTTCTACGAACACCACCAGAATTGGCTATACGTTGTGGTCCTTGTGAGGAAGATTGTCCTGCAGATGCTTGTCCTGCAGCTTGTTCCTCTGGCATATTCATTGCTTGGGTTACAGCATTCATGACAATGAGCCCCAAAGGAACAAGGTACATCCACTGCAAGGAAGCAATTTTGAAATGTTAATATCAAACCTACTTATTTCTTGCCACACAAGCTTTCGCTGCAAAAATAAAGTGCTTGACATCCTCATATAACTATTTAAATTTTTAATGAAGCTTGGACTGCATCTCACAATGGAAAACGTGATTATAGGGCAAGGGAGGGTGCAATTGCTTACATATTTAGCCCAAAACGACCTCTCTGGGGGTTTGGGGGTATCATCACCTTCAAGCCCACTCTCATTTACTAGAAAATCATCTGCTATTGTAGGCATCCTGCATATTTTATAATTATTACAACCAAAGGTTCATCTCATCTAGAAATAAACTAAGATAAAGATCCATTCTCTTTGTTTAAAATAAATTCATATAGAAAATGTGTGAAATAATCCAATAATTTCTAACAGAAAATCATTGTGCTGAAAACCTTGCATATCATTGAAAAACAGTTTCTTATTATAAATTCACAGTAACATAATATTATTTTTTAAGTTTTTAAAAGGAAAATAAAAGCTCAAAATTCAACTCAAATCTACCTTGAGGCCTGCTCACTTGTTTTTAACACTATATGTGAACTAAATGACCAACGCGACGGCTGCATCCAAAGAGAACAATGCTCCAACATATATCAATAAAGTCTTAAAAAGAAACATTACACAAGACATTCGATTAGTAAGCTAAACAAAATACTTCTTAATTTTCAAAGATAAATATAAGAAATAACTGCAAGTATTGTGGTGAGGCAGAAAACTAACATTTAAATTAATCAAACTTAGATGGCAGAGAACCAGGATATTTATCCACCAAAGGAGGCTAAAGTATATATCCAGTGGCAATTGGTTAGAAGGCCTGCTCCCCATGCCCTCCCCTTTAATAAGTCTTAAATTACTGAAATTGGATAAACTGGCACAACCAAAGGTAATCCCCGACCTGCTGGAGCAGAATGTGTTTTTACAAAATGACGAAAGACAGCCATTGCTGCTTTTTTCTGTCTGATGTTGGAATTGACACTCAATATTGCAGAGACAATGGTATCATTTAAAAGAGTTCAAACGGGGCTGTAATCAGGGGATGAAACAGATTTATGAGTGAGTGAGATTTTAAAGATTGATAAATGCCATGACAACTAGCATCATCTCCTCTCAGAAGCTCAATGGTATCACTGACAATGTTACACCTCTAACATTAACTATGTTTTACTTTTTACTTTGAAGTAATTAGTAGATGATTATGCATGTTTCAATGATTTGGCGTTTAGTTAAAATGGCTAGAAAAATCAATGTTTTCATGAGTCATGTTTATTTGACTAAAATTTGACATGTGTTTAAAAGATGTCAAGATGTGATGATCTCATGAGGATTATGAAAATGATTACTGGGACACCAATCTTGTGTTGTTGATTGCAAGTTGCATTAAGGAAATAGGTTTCCATCCTCCGAAAAAGGGAGGGAGAGCATCATCAGAGAGAAGGGTATAGATACAAGGAATAGAACAGGTTGTCACCATCTTAAGTCTATTTCTAGTTGCTTAACTTCAACCTAGTCATTTTGGGGATAGTGACGTCGTCAAGGTTGAACTTTAGTTGTCCCGCGATTGAGACAACTTTATGTCGAATATTTCACTTCTCATGTCGTGACGATTTTATGTTGTGACCTCGTTTGCGTAATTGGGTGTTCATTATTGTCTATATTCTTGATAATAGTTTAAGTTGGCTTAATAAGTTGGGGGAACTAATATGATAGCCTGATTCCTTGCAAAAGGAAGTCATTATGATGATCATCTTTGAGTTCGTTTTAAGGAGTGAATACGCCCAAGTGACAACAAAAGATCAACGTCGTCGATCGTGTTACTAACCCTAAATTTTGGAATGATTGTCATTTATATGTGTTGTATTTGGTGATACTTTTAACGACTAAGCCTGTCGTTGAGTCCACTATTTTGACAAGGCTCCTTTTGTGGAGGGACATGATATATATTTATGTTTGCTCAACTCAATTGAGAAGCTTATTGATTATTGAGACGACATTGATATGCCTATCCATATAAGTTTTTCCTTCTAAATAACAAAAGGGATTTTGTTTAGCCACGACCAAGAAGGTGAACGTGGCAAAAGTCTAAATTCAAAAATTATTAAAAATCATTTTTAAGATCGCGAGCATCTCACCAAGTTAGCACGGGTTCAAACTCTGTGTTGGGAATTCCACGCATGGGAACGTGGCTCCCTACAAGTAAGCCAAAATATTAACCAACTACAAGCCTCTAACCGCTTTTTGGATCTATCTTCTTTCTTTCTTTCTTTCGCTAACTACCTATATAGCGGTTTGTATAACTAATTCTTGGAGAGAGAGAGGGCGGAATTCACAGGAGGTTGGAATATTAGGGGAGCGGGTGTGAATTATGAAGAGGGCAGAAGGTAGGGAAAACTACGATGGAGTGATTCTTCTACGCGAAATTGGCTACCATTCCATTCATGATTATTATCCTGCATCACATAATAAATCGGAAGGGGAAGGATCTGATCATTGTAGAAGGGTGGTCGCCAAGCAAGCAAGAAAGGAAGTTCATGACACAGGAGGCTCAGGTGAGCACGCTGGGAAGAGGAAATCCTTCAATAAAACTATACTGCATAAATTATGAGCAGGACAAGAAGATATGAGGAGCATCTCAAATAGAGAACACATCCAGAAGTTAGGCATGAGCTCGCCGAGATGATAAGTTAAGTGATTTATATTTATTTTTCCTTGTTGCTTTTGCTTAAGAAATACTTCGCTGGAATCTTCAAAATGTTCCTGTAACAATGATAATGAAAAGAATAGATGTCTCTTTTGCATGAAAATTATACTATGATTGTTGTAAGGATAGGAAGTGGATATTTCTGTATGTTTAAATGTTTATGAACCACCCAAAGCCAGATAGGTTGTACATATTATATCCATGATGGTAGGCCAAGAAAAGTCCGCAAAATCCACTGTCGTGCAGGAAAATCCACGAGTTGTGGAGCAGGAATCTTTTAGAAAGATATATCATCTTTTTGAATAGTGGCAGGAGAAACGAAGTTGGAGAGTATCCTTGATTTTTTAGGGAAAACTTAGAACGGTGTTTTATGACATAATGGGATTTAGTGGTGAGTCCTCGGGACAGTGTGAAAGGGACCAAATTAAGCCTTGTTGTCTCTTGTCGTGCACATATGTGTGAGAGCTTGGATCAAGTAGTATTCTCATGCAAATTTTATGCATGGTAAATCCTTCCAAATAGCATGCAGGCGGTGATTGGATAGGTACTATACCTTGCCGGAAAATAGACTGGAACCGAGACAAAGTTAATAAAATACAATGGACCTAATTCTTAGTAAAGGTTTCTTACCTTGATCAATTGATCTAAACATGTAGTAGAGTGGGAATTAAAGCTCTCTTTCCCAAAATATTGTTAAGCTTCTAATGAAATTAAGTGTGGGAATATATGCTTCAAGTATAGTCTACCCCTATAAGGGAGGATTATGTGTTAGGATACTTTGGAGTTCTAGGTTTTACTTCTAAGGATCCATAAAGACTATTTAAGATAATAGGATATCTTATTTATTGGCTTCATCAAATCAATTTAGTTTGAGACAAAGTTACTACTCTAATTATATTGTGAGCACATCAAGAAAATGTCTTTATTATGGGAAGGAATTGATTCTCATTGGAGAGCTAGCTTTATTACGTGAATGATCCTAAGCCAAACTTGTGGTATTAGGTGTTTTCAAAGAAAAGAAAACTGGTTGATCTTATGATAAGCATCTTTCTTCTTGTGTTAAACCCTCTCAAGGATGGGTATGCTAGGAGAAATATTCAAATACTCTTTTATTTCAAGAATGAGACTTTTTAATCAGCTCAACGGTATAGACATAGTATGAGATCGAAAGTATAGATCTAATTATATATGAATGATTGAACTTATTAGAACTATGTGTATAAAGGAATTTCATTATTCCAATACTTGGTTTCAATGTCGTAACCAACTTCGAGAAGGTGATGTTGGGAGACCGAAACTCAACCTGCATGTCTATTGTACTTGAGATTGTTGTTATAGGTATATGCAAAATACTTAATGTAAAGGACGATAATCATATGAGTTTATACCCTTTCCTTATTTGAATGTGAGTAAAATTGAGTAGACAAGGAAGTTGGAAGCAATTTATTGTCTCTTATGAATCTAACCTATTAAGGTTGAAGGATTGAACTTAGTCAAAGTACTAGCTATGAGAAGTAACGACACTCGTTAAGGTATATATATATATATATATATATATATATATCAATGAGGATATTCCTCGGATATCATGCTTATTCGTGCTATATGAAATGTCAATTTGAGAAATGCTAAGTTGTCTGGGTGGACTAGAAGTAATTGCTCTTATGTTTTGCTTCACTATTTCTATTATCTATGGAGAACAAGGATGTTTGATATTTCCATGTATTGGGTTAGAGAAGCTAAACCCTAGTATTGAATCAAGGAGGATATAGGAAATATGTATCTCTTATGTCATATATGACATTGTGTAAATATATATATGTATATTGATTGACAATGAAAGGTCGAGAAAACTTTAGAGAAAGACAGGAAGTCTTTATAACACTTTAAGAGAGTCTTCGATAATGTAGCAACTCGATAATGTTGAAACTCGATTGAACACATTGAGATGTTGGGTATTGAATCTTTTGAAGTAAATGACAAGATGTCATAAACCCTAGATATTGCAAGAATGCAATAAGGGACTTTTGAAAAGGTTTGAAATATCTAAATCTTTACATTACATGTTTAGAATGAGTTATGATTAATTCTAAGTCGGATTGACTAGAATGGTTTTTTCTATACAGACTAGTTGAGCCTAGAATACCAAATAAAGTAAGAAAAACTATAGGATGAGATAGTTTCTAAGACGAGTCAGAGGTGTGTGTCTAGATGGAACGACCAATCAGAATGATCATACTTAGCTAGAAGGGATCTAGAGTTGTATGGTCGATTGAGTTTTGCAGGACACATCACTAGGACTCAGATGGTGAAACTTGACAATTCCTTATATCTATATCCTTCGTGAAGGGCCGGGGCACTTCCAGTTAGGAAGTGTGCGGGGGACCACTTGAGTCCGCGGTTGGAGGAAAAGCACTAGGATGATGCTCTCCCTCTGTAGTAGAAGACTCACTGAGTCTCATGAAGTTCGACATCAACATTCCACATGCAGTGAACTCCTTGTTCTGGCTTACGACAGTCAAAACTTATGAGGTAAAACTATTCTTTATGCTAAGTGTATCTTATGTGATATGAATGTAAGGAATTATCTTGATTCTAGTTATGTTTACATGTGAATTCAAGTTTGAATATTATTTGGAAAAGTTATACTTTATTCTTGTGCATTTGCAAATGATAAAAAAAAAAAATTCTCATGTTTACTAAGTTTATTTACCTTCTAGTAAATTCTTGAGATTGCTAAGTATTAAGAAGAGGGTTGTTACAGACAAAGTCAGATGGCTGTCAAAAAATTGAACAGAGTCATCTTCTCCCTCATCAAAAGGGGTGATATTTTAAGTAGCTGATAGTGCACCCAATATGAATTGGATTGATGCAAACAATTGGTGTGCCTGAAATTTTAGGAATGTTTATTTCCCAATAGACTTCAGTTACTACTATTTGAGAATGTTTGGTGGCCAACACATTATCCCTAATTATCTCCAATAACGTTGATGGGAAGAGTATCATTATTAATGATTTATAGCAATCAATTTTAGTTTCAAAATTGCAACACTCAAGGAAATTGTGAGTGGGATATAGAAGTTAGATGGGCTATCATGCTCATCATGGACAAACCCACTAGGAGCAAAGGGAAATGGAGAGAGGTTTTGTCCCATGATCAGCCCTGTCCACCTCCTGCTTTGGAAGTTGATTGGAGATGAGAGAGCCAAAGCTGGGGAAATATGGCCTAATGTAAGACTTTCTGCATCTCTCTACTACTATTCTGTCATGATTCTGTAAAGTTTGGTTGCAGAATTGTATCAATGTAGGGCATGAAATGGATGCAGAAGATGTAGTTTGTGTGATCAACCTAGAATATTGCTAACCTGTTTTATTTTGGTTGGCAGGTTGGTTGGTTGGATACAGTGAATGATTTAGCCGTTCCAATATCATAGCTGTGTCATACCTCATATCAGCTCAACAATAATATGGCAATCCATGATGCCAATTGAGATATCAAACAAGATAGTTTATTGCCGAGTCATAGAAAGTAGCATCAGACTGGCTCATCTTCAAAGGTGCATTGATGCCACAGCCACTGCACTCCCAGTCACCAATGTCTTGGATTCTGATGACAAGATTATGCCCAGTCCAGTAGAGGCCTGATTACCAGCTACAAATGACTCTGTTTAGAATTTTTGTGATAATATTTTGAAGAAATCAATGGCCATTTATGACAAAAAATTATTGTTTCTGACTGATTGTCTATGGCAATCTGCTATCTTCTTTTTGATATTTGAAGCTGATAACTTGGAAGATTATAGTAGAGTGCTAGTTATTTTCTGTATTTTCCTTGAGGATGATTGTGTCTAAAAATGCATTGCTTCACTCTGCAGCCACAATATTCATTCACCAAAAATGACTGTTTGCTGAGTCATGTAAGTGGGAGTAGGAGTTGGAGTGGGAGATGATGTGTTGGCAAGTGTGAGGTTCCTAAAAAGGTATGTTTTTTCAAATTGAATTTTTAAGTTGCTGAAGGTCAAAAGATGGAGGAATTTGATATTTCTCTGACCCTGGATTAAAGGTTAATGGTGGTTAATTATATTTCAGAAAACACTTAAGGATGACATATAATGGTCAGTGGAGATGTCTGATCCATCCATATAACCCCACGGTTTACAGCAACAGAGAGTAGTTCTCTTTTGTGGCAAGAGAAATGTTAATAATTGGTAGTTTCAAATAGCCTGGTGATGGATAAATACTTATTTAACTATCATGTGAAGGCCTTTCCAAATTGCTTAATCTCCAATCCACCAAATCTGAGAAAATGGAGAGTTGCCTAAGGAGTTTTTGCTGACAACTTAACAGGAATTTTTTATATTGAGTTTTCTTCCATGAGATTAATATAGATTCAGAACCAGTTTTACTTTTCACTCAATTTGCATTGTGGGTCAAGGGTTATTAACCCTAGGTAACCATAACAAAAAACCCAACATTCTTCTTGTATTGATGATCAAAAGATTCAAAACAATCACACTCCTACAAACAAACATACAAATTGGAAAGCTTGATTTTCTTCAGAAAGGTCTTTATACTTCTCCAATCATTACAATATCTTATAATCAAGGGCTAGTTACAGTTCACAAACAAATTTCTTTTCCAAACTTAGAATTGTCACTACCAACTACATATATTCTAAGGTTGATCTATCTAGACTGCTCTAAGTTTTGGTTTATGCTTACATTTTAAGTTTTAACTATAGAGACAAATTATAGTGCACATTATATGTGGGATACCAACTTAGAAGGAAAATTACATTTATCATTATGATTGCAATTCAGATTCTCACATTGATCTGTCTAAGACTCTAAAATGTAAACCCATATGGATTTGATGATGATTGATGTCAAATTTTAGAGAGAATGATTGAACACCACAATACTGTTTTCTTTAAATGCTACACAGTAAACCAATTGTGAGGAAAACTTCTATTTGACTACAACTGCCTGCACTGAGGTGTATCAATGGTCTGACCTTTGTCATATCTCAAAAAAAAATACTATAGTACTTGGTATATAAAAATCCACTTGAAAGTAACTTCACAAATAGTCTATAATCCAAACCAAAAAATATTCACAGAAATTAAAAGAAGTTTGTTTGATTACAACTGATAATACACCAAAACTTGGTACTTATCCTCACAATCAAGAATCAAGAATCAAAAAGACTGTTATAACCAAAAATCTTACAAACTTAAGCACACAAAATACAAATTGTGATGAATTACAGCTTACAAATTTTAGCAGTCGGGGATGTGGGCATTCCCCAGCTGACCCATATGTAACTGCTATGACATTCACCCCTTTCTGCAATGAGAAAAAACAGGTATTGTACAATTTATGAAAGGAAGAAACATAATCTTACAAGAAAGGAAAATAAAAACACATGGAAAATCATATCTTTGCATGAAAAAGTTCAAGTATATAAGTTGTTGCATTGATAATGACGCAACACAATCCCATATGTGTACATGAAAAAACTTGACTTTCATTACAAATTTGTAAGTCATAAAAGGAAGAAACATAATCTTACAAGAAAGGAAAATAAATACACATATAAAGTCCACATAGAAAATCACTTTGCATGAAAACGTTCGAGTATAAAAGTTGTTGCATTGATAATGATGCAACACAATCCCATATGTGTGCATGAAAAAATTTGACTTCCATTACAAAATTGTAAATCATAAAAAACATGCATATGTGTCACCCTTTGTCTTGATTAAATCATTCTGGGGCTTAGAAATTAATATTAGAAACAAAACTGTCAAGCACCAGTGGCCCATGTATATATCTATATATATATATATATATATATATATATATATAGATATAACACAAAAAACCTCTTAACTTCACTTTTCCGCTTTACCACAGGCATGTGCACACGCTAAATTGTTTCTTGCTTGTTAAAATAGACTACGCTGAATACAATAAATAATGCACATAAAGATTCAACCTTTTCTTTGTACCATCCACAATTAATATTAATTGTATAATGCAATGGTAAATTGTACTGGATCATACGAGTCATTTATTACAGTATCCAATAGCACTGCTGATCGGTGCCCAGGGTTCCACTAAATTTTAACTATTATAATGTTCCAAATAATCAAAAGAAAATAAATTTGATAATTTGATAAGGGCAACAAGGCTATAGAAAATCAAGTTGTACTCACTTTGACTTTTGAGTTGGAAAGTTCCTTTAGAAAAAATTATAAAATAAATTATATTAATGTTCACAAGGGGCAAAGTAGGTCAATGGGACACAACAAGTACATCCAATTAGAAAATCAAGTGGAAAGCTCCTTTAGAAAAAATAATATAATAAATTATACTAACGTTCACAAGAACAAAAGTAGGTCAATGGGGTTCAAGAAGTACATCTAGTTAGAACAGCATGGTGGTCCACAGATAAAGTTCCACAATCAGATCACTTGCCAAGAACTAACTAGCACTTGCATTGTCAAGAGGTGCAAGGGTTTCGCCAATAGGAAAATAATCATATTAGTAACCTAGATGCATTATATGGATGGAGATGTGATACAAAATTGTCACTTTTTTAACATGTAAATGAACTTAGGGTAAAATAATAATTTTCAGGTAAGGCCCGAAAAGGAATAGAATAATTAAAAAATTGTGCAAATAGGAATCAAATAAGTATGCATAGGAATCCAGCCATGAGCAACCCTAACATAAGAATATACCACTTGGCATTAAAATATTTCCATAAAAATAGGCCCAACACTAAACAAGAAATGGAATATGTATGCTCATATCCATCAAAGGGAGGCTTGAATACCTGAATCTGCTTCTTGTTGTATGATTTTCTGGATAGCAGGTAAGGTCATTGTGACTAGTTTTTTTTTCTATGTTCAAATGAAATTTTGATACAACTTTCTTATTAAAACATTTGGCAGAGGATAAAGTCAGAGTCTGCCTGTCACCAGTAGGTCATAGTTCATACAATTCTCACCATTTGCAATATTATTTTATTCATTGTACATGTTTAGATTCATTTCCCTGTATCATTCCACAAGAGTGGGTGTTTTTCCACGCATTTAACAAACAATTGGTTGTTCTTGTAGGCTCCCAATTTTTAGGATCCCTTCTAAACTCACTTGTACCCCTCTTCCCTAACTCTTCAATAAACTCAAACTTTGACAGTGCTATTTGGAGAAATGCTTGCTCTGATGTCTCTAAGGTCGGGAATTCTATTTTCTCACAAATGTCCGATAATAATCCACTTATGTATTTGAGAGCATTGTGTTTCTCAAGGCAGTTCTCGTGGAAGCATGAAGAATAGTCATTGAACTCGTTGGTGTAGTATTGAACTGATTGTTCCTTACATTGATGCAACTACTGAAACTTTTGGTACTCATCCTCATAGTGTTTGAAGGGTTAGTCCTTCTTCTACAAAATGCCGATAAAGGAATCTCATGACTATAATGGATCATGATCCCTTTCACATTTTGTGCTAAGGATTCGCCACCAGTGGGAAACTGAAATGGACATTTTCATATTTTCAATGCTGCAGAAGAAATCCTCTCTGTATCACTGAAATGGTTAATAGAGAAATATACTTCCAGTTGTTGCATCTAATTATCCAACACTTAAGAATCAATCGCACCTTCAAATGTCGGGATTGAAGAGCACATAGAAAATACTGAGGGCGGGGGGTGGGTGAATCAGTATTTTAAACTTTTAACACAGAAACCTTAAGAATCAGAAATCAAAACAATAATAAAAGCAAACACTGAACAAGATGAACACTGTTTTTCACGTGGAAAACCCTTTCGGGTAAAAAACCACAGCAGATTAATAGCTTTCATTAACAATAACGGGAACCAACCCAGATTACAAGTGAGCACCAACTCTCCTTGAAGCACCAACTCCAGACTGTTGAAGCACCAACTTCAGTAAGAGCACCAACTCTTTAAGCATTTTCACAACACACCATTTCTGGACTTTTGACTTCAAATATCAATCTGCATATACATAAACACCGTTCTGAATCTGAAGACTTCCTGTGCTCAAACTCAACTTGCTGAGCACCAACTTTGAAACATAAACATTCTAAACAAGACCAATCAAATCAGCTAATCAGAAGACCAAAAGATCAACTTCATTTTTTGCTGCACCTATAGGATATGAAGTCCATACTCTATTCTAAAGATGAATACCATAAGTATGTCAGGAAAGAACTAAAATATCATGAGGTCATGCCACCAAACTGAAACTTATGCAATAAAAGACTCTCCACACATCTCCAATCTTCACTCAAAGTCCCAAAACAAAACACAGCCTACAGCAATAGCATCTCAAAGATGCTCATGTTGCACAAACGATTGCCGTTGCACTAAAAGATCGACCTGTTAATGCCCAATACAACTGTCAGATTAATGAATCCACGGGAGGCGATTAAGCCATGTCGCGAACCTGAGCACTGCACTACACATCACAAGGAGACCAAGGGCGCACACCTTGCAACAATCCCCCCCCCCCAATGCAAGCAAGGGGTTCAAACCCGTGACCCAAGCTCTGATACCAATTGTTGCACAGACGGTTGTCATTGCACCAAAAGATCAACCTATTAATCCCCGATACAACCACCAAAGTCAATGAATCCACAAGAGGCAGTTAAGCCATGTCGCGAACCCGAGTGCTACGTTGCACATCACAAGGAGACCAAGGGTGCGCACCTTGCAACAGCTCATACCTTTCAGACATTATACAAAGCACAAAATAGCATAACCAAGCCTCCCAATAATGACATCAAGCTTTACAAACATTCAACTCTGCAAGATATACCAGATGTAAATGATAGCGTTCTCTGGAAAGCTCATAATCTCCTCACATACAAAATGATTTTCACATATTACGTCCCCTTTCTACATACACCAAAAGCAACACTGTCTTCAGCAAGGATTGAAAATCTCCATCACAGCCCACACGGACAATCAGAGCAATATCAAGGAAAGCAAAAGAATCATCGAATCCACACACAGAAAAACCCAAACATTAAAAATTTTAAGGGGCATTAAGAACTCGATAAAATAGACCACAAGTCGTCCCTGTTCATCTCAACGCCTTAACACATGCATAAAATTGTCTCAGCAATGTAGAATATCTTTTATCCACATGACTTGGCCAGAAGATGAATACCGCTTAAAGCTCTGTATGTTGACTCTCACATAACCCACACCATCCACGACTTTCTCAGTTTTCCTTTGCTTAAGTCAATAACAAGAACCTCATGGCATCCTCATATACATCAAATACACTAATCACGAAGGTGTATATGATCCATATCATACGACTTCTCTAGATATGTCGTTCATACCTCAACACGCACTCATCCAATCCTCTGTCGATGTGAATATTTGAAAAATGCATACACCACCCGTTACAATCACCAAAAACTAAACTCAAAAGGAATGCTTCGAAAAGGTATTTGCATCAGCCTAACACAAAATTTATTCATACGTTTTTATGGCTCTCACCAAAAAAGGTAGTGACGGCATATCACATAAACACAACTTCATGTTATACCCCTCAACACACAACTTCCACTAGAATCAAAGATTATAAAAGCCGACGCAGCAAAGGAAAGACACATATAAACTTCAAGCCACCACTATATAGAATTATGCTAGATATCAACAACTTCAAAACAAGGAATCATGCTGCCACAGTGCAACCATTAAAAAATAACAACGCAATGAATGAATTGGCATAAATATTGAGTCGCCAATGTCCAAGATAGGTGAATGAATGAATTACAATATACTAAATGGTCTTCATGCACTCATACTTGTCTACAGCCTATAGTCAACACATACATGGTATGACTTGATAGATAATGCATATGAAATTCAATGCCACTTCACATAACCTGTGCCGCCTCAGTTCATTAAGACAACACACGGAAATAAAAGACGTTACAAATAAAATATGTTGCCTCACTTCATAAAATCGATGCCAATAGAGGAGTCGTCATACTAAACCACCTTCTTCAAAACCGACGTTGGCTGAGGATGAAACGGAAACAATAAATTTGATTTCAAATATAGCCGCCCTAAACATATTTGTCTGGAGTAAATAGATAGTCAAGCCGCCACACAAGGAAATCATGCCACTTAAAAAAGATCGACCACAAAACTGACATGGCACCAACTTGATATGCTGACTTAGCAAGTAAACTGACTAAGTAAGCAAGTAGGCAGCTCAAGAACACAAGCAAGTAGCTCAAGAAGCTCAAGTAGACAAGAAGGTAGCTGAAGTAGACAGGCAACCAACTCAAGCAAACAACCAAGTAGCTCAACCAAGCAGCCAAGTAGCTCAAACACACAGGCAAGAAGCTCAAGCAAGCAAGCACCTTGACATCAATGACAAATTACTCAACAGGTTCAGGTTGTCTTACACTAAAAGAATTTTGGTGTTGCACAAGAACATGTTGATCAGTACATTGTGGCATTGACCCTTGAGTTGACACGTGAGTTCAAGGAACTATCTGAAGCAATGTTGGTGCTATGTCCTAAGGACTTTGTTGGCCATCTTTTAAATGTCTGGAGACATTTCTAATGCTTGTTTCAATGTATTGACCATTTTTCTCTTGATGTGATGCTCATCCCGATGTTCAAAAGTTGAACCAAATGGACAATCTTAATTATGCTATTGCAAGTGTTTGTACTGGTATGTGAAAATCTCTACTCTAATACCAATAATCTATATCCCTGGTAGTCTAGGGGCAAACATTATCTTGCAAAAAGTTTAGGGTTATAGATATTCACAAGAAAACAAAAAATGAAGTTGTTGAAAGAATGAAGAAGGAGCCCCTTAATGTGTTGTCATTGATGTGAAGCATTAGCTATTGATATCTACACTAATCCGATGAACAGAATGGAGATACCTTGATCCGGTATTTTGGTTTGCATTCGCTCATATGATAAGATCTACTTATGCAGTAATAATATGTTGTTTTTGATCATTATGTGTATTTATGTTCAAATTTTCAATTGTTTTGAGTGTATAGTTTGAAAGATGCTAGCGACAATAGTTCGGCATACAGATTTTTGGCTATGTATAGTGTAAATGGGTATGAGTAATCTGGTCCACATTCCTTCAGTGATAGGAATCAGACTTTGAAATTTTGGGAGATTGCTTACTAGTGTCAACACATTGTATATTCCAGATGGCACATGTTTATGTGGTCAATTTGTTCGTTGGTGTTAATCAGTTAGCATATTTTGTGATTAGGTCTAATTCCTAGCTGACCTAATACTTGGCATATGTTGCAGTGATTGAATATGTAATGCGGATGTTAGTGAGATCTATTTTAGGTCAATGCCAACCTAAATCAAGTGTTGCACGTTTGGTTTAAGCACAAAGATGTTTTTGGTACAAGTGTGGAGCCAACAAGGCAATTTTGATTTAATTTAGGGCTACATCTAATTAGGCCGACCTAATTGATGTATGTGGATGAATTGGGTATATATGTAAGACATATTTGAAGTTGTAGAAGGGAGATGTCGTGCGAATATGGGAATTTATGTATGTACATGATTAGAACTATAACAGGGATATTGTGAATATTGAGCGACTGTAAAGCAGAGCAATGTTTTGTATTTTGTATCTGATAAAGTGCATAGAGTCAGTATATTGAGCTTCAAAGGAACTGAATTCAGCACAAGGAAGGTGCATTTTGTATCAGTTCACATCTTGGCTATGTGGCCATTCTATTTTCTATCTATCTTCCTTTTTTTGTGGCTGTGAGCCCTATTGGACACTGTGTCCTGGCAATGAGCCTTTTGTAATATCTTATAACCGGTTATAATATATTGTGAGCTAATCCTCACTGTGGTTTTTCCCTTTTTGGGTTTTCCACATAAAAATACCGGTGTTCATTTGTTATCTGATCTTGTGACTGTTTCATGCTTTCATTCGTTATTACTGTTGGATGTGCTTTGTTAATTGGATGGATTGTAATCAAATGGTTTAATGGAATACTAATTCACCCCCCCTCTTAGTATTTCGGGTATTCAACAAAAGTAATCGAATACACATTCAACTGTGCAAATTCAATGTTTTAGCAGGAATGTGTTACTTCTATTCAAATGTAAAAATGAATAGTACATATGAATGTTACAAGTATATTAAGGCAAGAAAAGAAGATACCGACTACAAAGGGGTAAACACATCCATTTGGTTTACCTAAACTATGCAATTATTTTTCATAGTCCCTTTCTCACTCATATGTAACTCACAAGCTTCAAAATGATAATTCTACCAATTGAGATTGACTGAAAACTGAGCACCTTGATTTAATCTAGCCTTAAATTACTTAGTCAAGCACATAAAAAACCTCCAGTATTTGATCTTTCCAATCCACACCTTTGAATATAAAAAATAATAAATATGCAAATCTTTCTCCCACCCATTGATCTGCTTATAATCTCATCTTGTGCTCTTTGAGTTTTGACATCCTAAAAATGTTAAAAAAGATAAATGTTTACAGTTCAAGCAAAGTTTGATTGATATATGATGCTTTACCATTTCTCAAAAATCAAAAGCTATGAAATGACAATCATGTCCATTAGATTGGAATTTGATTACCACTTTCATTTGTCTATGACCCCATAGGTTCTATAACCATAAGCTCATATACTCTTTTGCGATTTCTAAAGAACTATTTACATTTTGATGGATTGACAAATTGTTAACCTCACAAGTAGGAGGTATTTTTTAGCAGCATATCAGATTATATTGTTTTATCAAGATTCAACTGCATAGTTTTTGAGTCAAACTAATTGACCCATATGTCAAGGGTAGTGATTCACACAAAACCTGAAGAGCACAAAGGAAATACTGAGAAAGGGGGGAGGAGGTGTTGAATTAGTATTTCAAAACTTTAAAACTTAAAACCATGTAAATCAGAAATCAGAACGGTAAGAGCAAACATTAGACATCATGAACACCGATATTACATGGAAAACCCTTTCAATAAAAAACCACGTCAAAATATTGCTTTTATTCACCTCAAAGGGCACCAACCCAGATTACACAAGTGAGTACCAACTCATTGAGAGCACCAACTCTCCCAAAGCCCCAACTGTCATGTCCCCAATAACATAACCTTTGGAAATACAAACAACTCCATAAAATAGATATCAAAATTATAAAATTTCAATTTAAATATTATTATAATAATATTGTATCACTGATATTATTAAGCAAAAAAAGATAAAGACAAAATACATATTAAAACTATAAATATTAGTAATTTAATTATAATCATCACAAGATAATATTATTATACAATATTATAAATATTAAAATATAAACAATTTAAATATTATAATCATATGAGATATTAAAATTAATATAAAATACAAAAAAACCATAAGTATTGAGCAATCATCATAATGGATAAAAATGAGACATAATATTTTAATGAAAATACGATCTAAGGAACATTACACACAGAAATCACATGCCTGAACTCGATAGGAGCAATCCTTGACCCCTTGTTGATGACTAAGACCTAAACGGAAGAAGATCAAAGGTGCAAAATACCCGGACTATCCTCTGCCTATGATTCAAGCACAACTCATAGCTTTTCGAGACTACTTACGTCCTGTCTTAGATTGCCAACCTGGGATGAGGCGTCTCTGTCAAATATATAATGGTCTATTCCCGTTGACATTTTTATATGTTCTCCCTCTCTAAGCCAAGACGTATCATTCTGGGATGATCTACGTGGGCAGTCAGCATATGTATTTAGACAATGAAAAAGCCTAACAGATAGGCATAACATTATGTTAACAATTAAATAAACAAAGTCATCCCAATCAAGGAAACGACAGGAAAGAGTCATGACGGAGGCAATCAGTAAACAAACAATAAAACAAATCGCCTAAACTAAAAGACGTCTCTTTTGAACGAAACTTATCTTTCCAACTCAAGCAATAAGATATAAATAGGGTATGGAATAAAAAGAAGAGGACAGGGAAGTGGAAACGGAAATATATGGGATTCTAAGCAATAGGTAGGATCACCCCTAGAGAGTAGTTGGTCATCGATTTTGGTTCCATATTCATCAAAAGATATAAGGCACTCCTAAAGAATAACTATTGCAGAAACAATGAATCAAGGTGAAGTTATTCACTTAGCACTTAATATTTAGCATTTCCTAGTTTCTGAACCTAATAAGCATGCAGCAACAGATTGTCGAAACATTGTTGATGCAACTTATTGTCTTTATTGAACAACCTGACAGCCATATCTCAAGCCCAGTATACAAATATACAGATAAATGTAGGGCAAAGAACCGACGGTTAAAGATTGTTGCAACTCTGAATTAGTTAGTACTACCTCTTGTATTACTCGATTCTTGTCTCTTTAGTGAATACATATTCATGTGTGTCATTTAAATATCAGTGGAAGGAACTATTGATAGGACTAACATTATGCAGATGTATATGTTTCTTCATTAATTTAGAATTGCATATACAAATAGATATTGCTAATCTTATTATTGATGCAATGCTTTCTTTAGTATTATCATAATGATAATTGTTCTAGAAAATAATGTAATAGGCACTTAAAGAATCAATGATAAAGGAAAATGTATTTGATTGTTTAAAAGATTGTCTTCTGAGTGTTTGCAAGCCTACTAGGGAGGAAGGGCCTGAGAAAGGTGGTGCCTAAAATCCCACTCAAGTCCACCCCCGGAACCCAAGGCAAGGATGGGCCATGGAGGGGTGGAAATCCCACTTAAGGTTTCGCCCAGTCCCAAGGCATGGGTGTGCCATGGAGGGGTGGGGGTCCCACTCAAGATCTGTCAAGGCCATGGTGGGGTGGTAGGCCCGAAACCACTTATAAGCTTCGCTGGCTTCCCCCCAGTAGGTTAAGTGTCTTCTGAGGTGATGACATGGGTAAAGAAAGCAGGTACAAGTGTATCCACTAAGCACGCCACTCTAAGGGTGGAAGTGTCTTGGTTTGGACGTTCCTACCACTCGGGGCCAAGGGGTGGGTTTTCTTGGTCGGACGCTTGTGCTCTTGGGCTTAGATGGATAGCGTCGGGCGAATCTACCCATGCCACTCCTCATATGTCTTCATAACTACTTTGTGATTATATTTAATTTGGATATCTAGATATTAATGCTAACAGACATATGTGTATGTGGAAATGTTGTCCATATGATGAATGTAGATTTCAATCCAAGGTTACTTCAGTAGAGAGAACATTCATTTAAAAAGAAGAAACCCTAAATCTAATCAACAAGCAAATTCTAGGGCAAAGCAGGACAAGGGACATTACACCAACTTCGATCGGTTGAAGCACCAACTCCAGCGTGAGCACCAACTCAACACAACACATCAACTTTGAAACTTAACTGCAAATTCTATCTGCACACCAACTAAGGCACTTGTACTTGCAAATGAAATATCTAATCAAGCTCTGAAATTCCTCTGTTTAGAAACACAACTTAAGTTGATCGTTTGCATTCAAAAACTTCATGCAATCTGTTATTAATATATCACATCCTTTCCACAAAATCGCCCAACATCAAAAAGGTCTCCACACACAAAGCATTCTTCACGACTTTTCCCAAATCTCACAGAAAACGGAAAAATGAAAGTTTTCTGCAACTTCAAGATACTCAAGCCTGCTTATTAAATTAACTCTTGTAGCTTACCACTCCATGTTCAACATGGTTGACTCCAACAAAATACATAAAACTCTAATCGCAATTGGAAGAACTAACTTCAATAAAATTCACTTGAGAATTTGCTCGAACTTGTCCACTTCACACATAGCCAACCCAGAAAATGGACAGTAATGATGGCATATAAAAGGATCACCTCATACATATGAGTCGACTCACACTTCAAACTACCCTTCAAAAATGCAAAACATATGATATTCACATAGCCTGAACCACAGGAGTATTAAATCGAAAGCAATAATCATACTTGCACCTATAACCACATATGGCACAAAGACTGGCATCTTCACACACCTGATAACAAAAATGTCTCCTTATATTCGTTCACATTTTTATGCAAGGAATAGACTAAGAGGTAAAATACGAAAACATTTAAGAGCTACGTTCCATATCCAAGGCCAAATGCACGATTACAAGAATAAATGGTCTTAACATATACGCAACCACAAAATACTCGAATCGCCTAGGTAAATAAACATGTCGCAATAAAAAGAGAAAAAGCCGCCACAAGGTGTTACACCACAAAGAATAAGCCGCCCCGTAAATATGTCAGAGACGTTTCAATTCAAATGGCTAGACCAAATGAGAACTCGAAGTTGATGTGGCATAAAATTGAACATGGCATGACAATCTAGCAATATTGCAAGGCTGACGATGATGTTGAAGTGTCTCACTATGTAAAAGCATAAAACGCTGAGCTTCTCTTCTAGTGTTTTCCACGGCTTGCAATATAAAAACGACTATGTAAAAGCATCGACCACTACTACATCTTTAAAGATATGATCAATCAATAGAAGGAATGACCAATGAGAGTAAACTGACTAATACTCCATATAACAAACATCCAGCCATAGTCATATTAATTGAATCAGACGAGCAGGTAGGTGAAGTAGACAAGCAAGTAGGTGAAGTAGACAAGCATCCAACCATAGTCATATTAATTGAATCAAACGAGCGGGTAGCTGAAGTAGACAAGCAAGTAGGTGAAGTAGACAAGCAACCAACCAGCTCAAGCATGCAAGCAAGTAGCTCGACCTTTGACATCAATGACAAGATATTTCAACAAAACCATCTCTCATGAGCACGAAATATCTACTTAATACTCATTGAATCTAGGTGATACTCAACTGTATGATGAGTCAAATTCATTGACCCATATTTCAAGAGTAGTGGTTCAAACAAACCCATCTCTCATGAGCACATATGATCTACTTAACACTCATTAAATCTAGACGATACTCACATTTCAACTGTATGACAAATTGTTAATCTATATGACAAATTTTAGATTTCAGCTCTAATTTACAGGAGTTAGTAATTTGATGTCCTTATGACCATGCTTATACATTTTTACATGAACTAGAATCAACCTTTCTCAGAAAGATTGTATTTGATGTCGGGAGGGATTGTGGACAGACCATTCAAAATTCTTAAGGATTACAATTGTAGATATGTTTTGTCTAATTGAATGCCCTGCCATGTGAATAAACATCATGTAAAATTTTGAAGACAGCCATGGTCAACTCTCGAATTCAATGCCTTGATGGTATGCCATGTACATTTTGATTTGATTGTGTATAGTTTTACTTTTAATAATGTTTAATGCGTGGGGAAATGAAGCATTGAAATTTCAGAGGAATAAGGGCACATGTCTCTGCACACACTGAATATTCCAATTCCAGTCACACTGTCAATGATTAGGTTAGATAATCACCTAATTAAAAAAGGGAGTCAAAAGAGAGCTTCGGATACAAAATGAAAATGAAATAAAAGGTGTATGAAACATTTGTGATTTTTATATTAACATTCTCAGCAAGTTTGGATCTGTGAGTTTTGATAGGATTTTCTTTAAAGCCCTTATAACAGCCTTACATGTTTGAAAACTATAGAATACTTAAACAGTCTTCACCGTGAACTTGTATATAAGAAGTTTAATAGTATTGCAGGGCAGTATTTGTTTAGTGTGTTACACAAAGTACATTTTGCATGCAGGAAGATATATAAATACTAACATATCGTAGGTTATCATGGTTTCTTCATAAAAGTAACAACATTCCCCTTGTTGTTACCTCAAGATTTTCTTCATATAGCTTGGTCCTGACTCACCACAGGCTGACTTGATTAGGGCTATGTGCTTAAGGATTAATGATTGCTTGTTACACATACAGACTATACATAGTACTGCCACTTCACTGCACAACACGATCACTACCATAAACACGGCAACTCTTGGCAAGTATTTTCTGTTGGAAGAACAGGAAGGGAGCCACAACAGGTTGCTGCCACATATTTCTGGTTGCTGTCAAATCTCATATCAAAGGCCAAACATCCTAAATCCACAGGGATTCTGCCCCCAAGCTCAGTGTTAGATAGATCAACAGACATTAGGATGGGCAAGGAGCCCAGTGTATCTGGAATTGTACCACTCAATTCATTGTTGACCAGATTGAGCTAGCTTAGACGCTGCTTGGGAATTTCCCCCAAGAGATGGTTATGCTCAAGCTGGAGGCTGCAAAAAGGATCATGTTGCAAAACAAAAAACCTTCTGTGGACATCTTGCTGAAGCCAGAGAAAAACATAATGAAAAACCAGAATCTATATTGGAAAAGAAAATTATTAATGAAGCATGAATAATACAAGGTAAGCATACTCTTGCTATTGTAATTCAATCTGCTGTTCCATCTGCTATTCTTCAAACTACTGTTTGTCAATTGCTGTTCTGCAACTGCTTCTGTTCGGCTGTGAGTATTCTTCTGCACAATCATTGAACTCAAGTGTATTTTCTACACTATGGGCAGTGATCTAGGGTGGTGGCAGAGAAAGGATGACAATGGCCAACAGCAAATGAATTAGTGGAAATCTCTTCTAAAGGGAGAAATCAGATCAGAGGACCTCAATGCATTCAAATATCAGCCAGCAGTAAACATTCCGCATTTACACCATCCCGTATAATATTTATGAGAACTAGATGCCAGATTTTGAAAGAGAGGATGCGAGCAGATGTGATTGATCTTCTGCTGGATAAGTGAATCAGATTTTGCGCTATTTCCTCTTCAGAAACATTCTATGGGATGCTGTGCATGCACTCTGGGTTCTATTGAATACACTCAAGCTATTTCAATTGCATCCTACTCCATTAAATGCTATCTGATTTTCAGCAGCTGAGACTGATTTAAGGCAGTTGAAACTTGGTTTCTGACTGCAGGAATTCCATTTGTTGGTGTGAGACAGGTTTGGCAAGGCTTTGTGGACTTGCAAGACCACTTTAAAAGCCTATCAGCTAACTAGAGTACAAAATTATACCTACCAAATGAGAAACTCGAAAAGCATCTCTAAACATGAGACATACCAAAATGAATTAAGGTTGCAAATATTACAACTGGCCATGTGAAAAAAATCTCCCATGCCAAAGATGTCAATCAAGAAGAGAAAGCAATTGGGGAGCGGGGTTGGTGCTGTCCCACATCAAAATCAGAGCATGGGATAGAAGGACCAATATTCTCATCAATCACCAAGAAGAGGACACTACAAGGCCTGGTTGTGTTGACAAGTATGTGGTCTGGACTAAGCAAGCCTGACTATGTCCATCCCAAGAGTCTCATAAACTCTCCTCGCACCCAAGGTAGATGTTTCCCCTGATGCACATGGAAAAATGGGAATGTCTTCCTGACCAGGTCACCTCTACTATGGATGAGGCGGGCTGGATGACTTTCTAGGCATAAGTGCACCACTCTAACATGATATATGTACAAAGTCCATGTGCATATTTACATTGAATTCCATTATTGAAATAAATTAGTAATTTTGGTCTACTGTTATAACGTATTCAAGAGACTATTCTAATGTTAAACTTGTGATGATAGTTGTTAGGTTATCATCTTGCAATCATCAACCGTCACTGTGTCAACAAAAACTTGCGATAGTGACATCAGAGATTCAACACAACTGTCATTATTTTGAAGCAATCACTAATGCTACATCTCATTTTTTGAAACTGTTAAAATCACTTTAATTGTCACTTCACTTCCATCAATCTGTACTAACATTTCCATGTTCTGTTATTCTTACAGCTAAATTTTGCCAATAAATGGATCTGATTCTCCCATTAGATTATCATATTGTAACCATCTATGTTGTACTAATTTAAAACCATTTATTGCTGCTTATTGGCTTTCAAATTATATGTCCAGGAACCTTATGTGTCGAGATGCCCACTATCCAATATAAAGTCTTCATCACAAACATGGACCTCATATAAGGGATTACACAAACCCCAAGACCTGGGTATGTAAATTGGATAGAAGAAAGAGATTGCAACTCTGACTAAATGACAAAAAGTCATGCAGTTTAGCCACATAAACTCTTGACTCATTTATGTAATAACAATGGTATATTGAATTCCCTTACGAGTCCATTCAGTGGTTATCATTCTACGGTGTCTTCCACTAAGTTATGTTTACTGATTTCTCAGCAAACCTGCCCCTCTTTGAATTATCGACTAACCTGGCTATTTGGATCTTTTATTGCTTATGATGCAAGTCAAATTAACTCTTTCAAACTTCTATGGCATGGATTAATTGAATTTGGGACACAGTGCCTATGAATTGAAAAATATTGATGGTTCAGGCCCATCTGCAGGACACATTATCGAGTAAATTTTTATTTCACAAAGAATGTTACTACAGCATTTGCAATATTTAACATGATCTCCTAAATGCATTACCGTCCTTCCAAGTCTATGTCATTGATTTTTATGTTCCAATAATTGCTTTATGGATTTCCAAGATTCACTTACAGTAACTATAAGCCCATCATCCCTATAAGGGGCCTCAATTTTTGGTAAATAGGACAGACTATAAGGGGCACTAAATTGCCGTTATTTTACCAAAATTCAGTTCAGCACTCATTAAATTGCCCCAGCATGAATTAATTAATCTTTTATATTGGACCAATTTGCCACTGGGTGTGATTGGCGCTTGATCACCTAGAATTTATAATACATATTGCAGTTCTATGTCAGAATCCCCATTATTATTAAATTCCTATTTACTGTTGGGTACATATTCACTGTGAAATTACAACCCATTACAACGAAGTGCAGACATTATTAATTAGTACTGATCTCCAAAATTAATGCTAATAATATCCAATAAATAATGCATTTGTTAAATAAATACAAAGGCATTAATTAACTACAGCAAAAATTTTACCCAATTTCAATTGAAAGTTTTGTTCTTAATAAATATTTTGGTTGAAATTGTTGCACAAACGATTGCCATTGCACCAAAAGATCGACCTATTAATGCCCAATACAACCACTAGAGTTAATGAATCCACGGGAGGCGGTTAACCCATGTCACAAACCCGACCGCTGTGCTGCACAACACAAGGAGACCAAGGGTGCACACCTTGCAACAATCCCCACTGCGCCCCCTACCCCCCCAACCCCCCCCCCCAGCACAAGCAAGGGGTTCGAACCCGTGACCAAAGCTCTGATACTAATTGAATAGACGATTGCCGTTGCACCAAAAGATCGACCTGTTAATGCCCGATAGAACCGCCAAAGTTAATGAATCCACGGGAGGTGGTTAAGCCATGTCACAAACCCGAGCACTGCGCTGCACAACACAAGGAGACCAAGGGCGCACACCTTGCAACATAAGTCCCCCCCACAAGTACAACATTTAAGATTTTTAGATTAAAATCAAATATCCAACAAAGTCAATGCATTGTAAAGCTCAATCCTAGTTCTGTCCTCTAGTCAACTTGCTGCTGTAGATACTCAACACTGTTTCAGCAGGGTAAAGCTTACAAAATTTCATCAATGCACAGCAGGCCCGTTCTCTCACTTGATCAATGCAATCAGTGACAGTTTATGGGGATCATAATACCTAAAAAGTAAAATTTAATGCTACAGTAAAAGTTGATCCTAGAATAGGTATGATCAACAGTACAACTGATTTCAGCTCCCTTGTAAAATCTGGTTTTCTGCACCTGTCTCAAAATCTGTGCATAGGATTTGCAATTTGCCAATCAACTGAATAATGATCAATTGGATCATATAGCTGACCAGAAAATAGTCATTAATTGTGATTCAATCACATTGATGTCATGCCAAGTGGCTGACAAAAAACAAAATTTATTATTAAAAATCAGATTCCGGCACTGTTACTAACACTGTGACTTGTATTTTGTAATTTGTAATTTATTCTTATGTTCAAACTTTGAACTTCGAGACAAAGAATATCTATTTACTATGCATTGTTGAGCAACCTCAAAATTAATGAACAAAATCCATATTCTCTTATTTTGTTTCACTTTCTGTATATATGCAAGTTTATTTGGGATGAAATAAAAAACAGCACTTTTTTTCTCTATTTTTATGATTTTTTTAGTATTTTTTAATTTCCTACTCTTTTCCTGATTAATTGAATTACAATTATACTTTTAGTTCACAAGGCACCAATCACAAGATTTTTTTGCTCCTACTGTTTAGAGTTTAAATTATACTAAACCTGTGATCCATGTGGCAGCCCAGTGTGCCAAAAGGGATATTTACTTTTCTGGGGCTGTAAATTACTGGACTTAGTTCAAAAACAGACCTGTTAAAAAAAATTAAAATCATTGAACACCTCAAAAATAGCAAAACCCAATTCTGATTCAAATCAGGGAGACACCCCAGAAACATTTGTCCTTATCTGCTCACGCAGTTTGTCATTATCCATCAACACAGTTTGTACTTTTTATCTATAACTGAAGACTTCTTGTATTTCAAAGATGGAATACTTCATCTTTACCTTTAATTCTCTTCATTTTTTTATGTAATTAGTTGTATAACTGACGTAACTCACCAGAAAGGAAAGCATAGTAGTTGCATAGAAACACATCTCTTTGCAGAGATTGCTATCTTTTTGTAAATTAACTCTTATTTTCAATAAAAGTTTTCATTTATGCAATCATCTATGTTTATTGGGTTCATTTTTCTTTGATTCAACTCATTGATTTTATAACAAATTGAGTTTCTGCAGTTTAGTTTGCTGTCCAACAGATTGCCAACCAAATTTGCATCAATCTGAATGTTTTGAAGTTATGCAAAGCTAGAAATGTGTGATGTAAAGTTGAATCCTTTGAATAATAATCCAAGTTGTGTGTATCATAAGATGATTATAAAGCACCTTCAAGCCAATACCTTTAGGGACAAAAGTACAACATAATTGAGCTGAATTGCATTCATTTGATGTTCATAACTTATATCTATGCTTCGTCATACCATTAAATCAACCAGGAGGAAATTAAAGCATATATTCAATGTTGATGCCCCTAAGTGACAAAAATGTATCAGTGGTACCCATAGGTAAAACTTTAGCAGTGGCAAAATTTGAATGCCTAAAGCATCCCCTAACAAGGAATAATAAGATGTCAAATCTACAATAGATAAGAGCTCTTAACAAGATAATAAGAAAACAAAATGAATAAAAGATGATAAACCTTAGATGATGAAAGAGAATTACAACAATTAAAGGTGAAAGGAGTCATCACCATAGCCATCTTAAACAAAGGAAAGTGAAACAACTCCTATGACTCCAAAATATTAAGGATATAGCTCAGAACAGCTCCAAACCTGGATGTTTGGTAGTTACACGAAGTAAACAATGGGAACAACTATTATGACTCAAAAAAAATTAAAAGTTGAGATTAAAATAGCTCTAAATCTGAATGTTTGGTAGCTACACAAAATTAAGATTACAGTTGCAACCATTTGCATACCAATATTTCTAGACATGTTTCATGAGGTTATTATGAACCACTTATAAACCAATAATTTATATTTTATTAGATATATGTAAGACACCATCGGGCTAAGTTGCATTCAATGTTGTTCATAAATGAAATCTACGGAAGTCATATTTGAAACAATGATCAGAAAGAAAGAAAAAGAATATTGATGTTAATTGGCAAACAAAGATATGTCAATGCAACTCAGGTTCAACATGTAGAAATGGAAATATAAGAGTTTTTGAAGCATCACATAACCAGAAAAGATATAAACAAAACAAGGAAGAAAAGATCTCATAACAAGATAACAAGGATGCAAAATGAACCAAAAACGAGAAGGTAAACCGTAAACCTATAATAAAGCTAAAAAGTACAAATGCAGGAAAACGAAAAGACAATAGATCCTGCCTAAGAAAATGCTTCCTGGCCCACCAGTAAAAGGCCAGGATAGGCACTGAGACCTGGACTGCATCAGAATCTGGAAATAATTCAGAATTACTAATTTGTTCCCAACAATTCTAAAGTATGCTTGGCAATTAATTTCTAAATTTCTTGTCTAAGTGATAAGCTTAATACATCCCCAACTTTACAAGATATTGAAAATTAAATCTATTACACATTAAAAACAACAGAAACTAGCATTTGTGAGTCCAACCATTAAACATACCATGTGGATGATAAAGCGCTCTTCCAAATTACTTCTTGCCAGGCATCTCTGCAATGAAGCATTCCAAATGACAAAGGTTACCCATCAAATTGTATGACATAAGATAACCTACCATGCAGATTAAGTACTCAAAAGCAAAAATACAATTCAACTAGAATAAAGGATATAGTACAACTAAATCTGCATATTGTGTGATACCTTACCAAAAAGTTCTCACTCAAATTAACAAGTTAGTATGGAAATTAAACAGCTGACAGGAAGTTAGAAATCATATCAAAGAAGAAAATTCATATATCCAAGTCATTTGCCAATAGTGGCATGGTTTGATGGTTGAGGTGTTGTGTTGTTATTCTTGCCGTCAAGGTTCAAACCCCATTAGGGTGGAATTGTTGAGAATTTATATTGGGATGAGGTCCCCCGTTTGTGACCTCACCAGTTCATAGCTCTGGGTCAAAAGAGTTTACCCCTCTTTAAAAAAATATATATATATATATATATATCCAAGCCATTTTGTAGAAACTCATCTCAGCTTATATTGACTCAAGCTGATAAAACAATCACCCAAGATACTTTAAGTTGATGCCCATAGAAGCAAATAACACCAAAAGATAAAGATAGTTTCAATTTCTTGGGATGATATTGAGAGCCCAAAAAATGCGGAAAAATTCAAAAACAAAAGAAAGTAACTGATGTCTTTTATATTTAAAGCCATCTTAATTGCATACAGTTTTTAAAACCCTAAAAACAGCATAGAGTTATTATTTATTATTAAAATTTAGTAATATATTTTTATTTAAATTTAAAACAAAATAAAAAATCCTATCCCTGATGAAATTAAAAATAAAACAGTATATTGTCAAAAGTTGTGAAGTTCAGGCTTACACCTGTCAATTGGATTTATTTGGAAGCTTGTAAAGCCATTTTAATAAACCTATTTCATGCATATCTTGGAATCTTTGCGTGCCATGAGATTAGTTTTCTTTGAGGCACTTATCGAGCTGCTCATGCACCATATCTATGCTTACACATTTTGTAAACCCGTCAATACATTTTCTTAAAGCTTTTCAAAGTCTTTCAATGGCAGCTTGTGATTTCTAAAACCATTTGAATCTTCATAAATCTTCATAACTTACTCTTGACGGCAGTTATGAAACGTGCAACTTTTAAGGGACGTGCAAAACAATTTGGAAAGAGAATTTGAATTGTTTAAGCCACATTTATCGGTGCTCATATATGGGTTATCAACTTACATCGAACTCCTGATAAGCTTAGCCAGCCTTGTTGTCGGCATTCAGATTTGAGTTAGCAACTTGTTTGGAAATGCCAATAATAATCTGAATTTCCTTTCCTTCGGCGTTCAACAGTCAATTATTAACTTGCATCAGTCATTTAAAATTAGTTACAAACCTACATGTGTTTGTCAATGAGACATTAATTTTGCTTTGTCCGACATTCAAGTGGCGGTTGCAAACTTGTATGGAACTGCCGATGGGTTTTGAGGAGTTGTCAACCTGTAGGAAGGTGTCGATAAATCTTATTTTCCCTTGTCATTGGCGTTTGATGAAGGGTTGTAAACTTATGAGTTATCAACAACAGAATTTAATTTGCTTTGGATTGGTATTTAATAGTCAATGCATACTTACATCAGTGATTCAGAATAGGCTAAGTTACCGATTCGTTTTTGGATTCGGGTACGGGTACGCGAATCCGGTACGGGATTCGGCAAAAAAAAAAAATTGGGTTTGGGTACGGCTTGGGTACGGCAATACAAAAAACAAAATCAAATCGACATATTTGCGGTAGTAATTAAGTTCAGAATACACCACCATATTAATAGTCTAATAACATAGCAAAATACATCACCACTTTCATAGTCACTAAGTCAAATATTAAAATATTAGTGATTACTCGATTGTCATGATATAAAATTATAAATTAAAGTTCAAACATAAAATGTCAAACGTTTACAATCAGCCATTATTGATCATTGATCAATCTGAATCATATGGGTCATCATCATCAAACAAACTAGCATTATTAGATGCTACATTTTGCGTAGAACCACAAATAGCATTCGTGGCACTCGCACAAGCACTGCCATAGCAGTAGCAGTAGCAGTAGCACCGACACTACCACTCTCACGATCAGTAGCTGCTCCAGGCTCATACTATCATCAATATCAAGTGCAGCTATGTGACTTGTAGCATCAAATCAAGCTGCTCTGGCTCAATATCCCACCTCCTTGTGTCTCCTTCTTTGTAGGAACTTTGCTTGTGTAAGGAGGCAAGTTTGAATGCACATACACCAAGTCCTCTGCACTTTTTTGAATGCAGCCTATTGCGTTTTATTGAGTGGATGAAGGAGTATGTGCTCCAACCTCCTCTCAAGAAGATGAACTAGCAACCTATTAAGAGTCAAGACCAAATTAAATAGTTAAGAGTTACAAAATTTAACTAAACAAAATTATTAATTAATATAAAATTATAAATTAAAATTAAAATTACAAACTATAAAACTTACTTGGGATAAGATTTTTATTGCAATTGGTTGGATGTGCATGTATTCTTGCCCATGGAAATACCACCAACTATGACCATCTACCCTATACTTGTCTCGAAGAGCATCAAGATTCTGAGCAACACTACCGGAGCATGCAAAAGCCATGAACTCAGCCCTCACTCGATCACGTTGGTCACGATCAGTGAAGAGTCTCCGAATTGCTGCCTTGTAACCTTGAGCCACTTCAACATCCCTATATGGAGCAACTCTTGATGTAACAGAAAGAAGCTCAGGACTATAATATTTGGGACTCAATGCAAAAGCAAGAAGATGCAATGGAGTGGTCATTTTGTTCCATCTATCAACCATGATTTCCTGTAGCTCTTTGAAGAACTTTTCATCAGGATCTTCCTCTTTTGCATTGATGATGGTTTTCATCTTCTCAATCATTGAGTCGATACCATCATATACTTCTCCCAAACAAGGTCTATCCATGTCTGTGTAACGGATCATGCTCAGTATAGGCTCAGTGAAACTGACCAGGTACTCAACACGATCCCACCAACAATCATCTAGTATCCTTTGCCTGATCCTATTTGCCCTTTCACTGCTAGATTGCTTCCATATGGCCCAATTAGGGCTGATTACCATGGCACAAAGTGCCTCACGAACCTTTATAAGTCGTCTCAACACAATTGTGTTGGAGGCAAAACGGGTCTCTGCAACCTGTTTGGAAATCAAAATAAAATTAAAATGTAATTTAAATTTACAAAATCAAAATTTAAAATTAAAAGAAAACTAAAAATTTAAGAATATTGAGAATTTCAATTAACTTACCTTCAACAATTCCAATTTTGAGAATTGTCTAAATATTCCTTGTGTCATATGGTGGTTGGTGACAAACATCTGGATGTCTTCGCCCTCAGCATACACCTGTTTGATCCACTCAATTTTGGATCCAATTTTTTGTAGCATTAGATTGAGAGTGGACGGCACAAGATTGTCAAAAATGTGTGGATACTTCTCCTCCAATCAATAGCCGAGCCCAGCCCTACAATTTTTGGCATTGGCGTTATAACACTACAACGACGATGGCCCCACTTCTTCAATGAAACGCTTAAGGATGTTAGCAATAAATGGATACATCTTTCACACATCCCCTCACAATCCCTTTGCTCTCAAAACGGTATTTGCTTTGCTAGGAACAGTAATAACGATAGATCAATGCGATTTTGCATCTTTCCATCCATCGAAGCGATGGTCACCCCTGTTTCAATCCATGAATCCCTTATGGGCTTCAAAGAGTCTGCTACATGTTTCACCTCTTTCTCCAATAAGGTGCAACGCACCTTCTCAAAACTTGGGCCCTTATACCCCTTTGGAGCCTCATTAATAGATTTCACCATTTTTTTCCAATATTGTGAACGAACAACGTTGAATGCCAATCCATTGGCATAGACACATCACCATGTGATCAGCAATCCTCTCTTGCCTCATTACGAAATGAAACTTCCAACGGTCCCTTAGATCTTTTATTTGGTGAGGGCACGGTTTGCTCTTGAGGGATGTTCATAAATGGATGGCTTTCTGTAGGTGGAATATAAGTAGGTGGTGTAGGGGGTTTCATGGATTGAGATCCTTTCTTCAAAGGATGGTTTTTTTTAAGACTAGTAGCTTTTTGATCTGCTTTTTCTTGCTCAGCAATATATTTCAACACTATGTCATCTGCAAGGCCTTTGCCATCACCTTCTGGAGGTCCCGGACAAGGTTTGATGCCAATATCACGGATACTACACAAGTGGGCTTTCACTCGATTGTATGAGCTCGTGTATTGAATTTTGCAATGACCACAAATCCAAACAAATACTCCACCACCTGGACATTGTTGAACCATTTCTACATATTTCCAAAGGGGAGAGGTTGCACTTATTTTGAAACGAGATTGGCCTGAATTAGAAGCAGATGCCATTGTAATACCTAAGGGCCAGGGCACAATAGATTGAAATAATTTTGGTATTGAAATTTGAAACTAAAAAGCTTAAAAGAATGAGAACAATCAACAAAAGTAATAGTAATACAATAAAAACAAAACAAAATAGTTCATTTGTTAAACAGAAACTTAAAAAAAATGTAAAAAAAAAATCAAAAATTTTCAAAGAAACCTACCTTTTTTGAACAAATCTTGCTCTACAATCTTCTTGAATCTTGGCAAACACTTGCAAGTGCTTAGGAATAGCACAGCAATCAACCTTGAAAAACCAACAATCAGCCTTCAACTCTGTTCGAGCTTGTGCAAGCAAGAGAGCAAGTTCAGCAATGGAGGCAAAAAAACTCGTTTTTCTTTCACAAATTGTTAAAATGAAATTGTTTTTACCTATTTAGTGTGTTTGGAGGTCGAAATTAGGGTTGCAATGAATATTTTAATGTTTAGAAGTCAACATCCGGTCAAACAAATAATAAAAAATGATTAAAAAAAGACGTTTTTTGCGGACTGGGCTTTTTGACGCGAAAAAACGTCACGGATTCTGCTCGGATTCGTCACGCCGAATCCTGGAAGAATCCGCAGTGCCATCTCGAATCTGATACGTATCCACAGGCAAAAAATTGAATCCTGGCCGAATCCGTACCGTACTGAATCCGAATCCCGTACCCGAATCGTACCGTATCGTATCCGGAGGCTAAGTATGGCGAATCGGTAACTTAGAGAATAGGTTATTAACTTGTGAACTATCACCGATAAGTCATAGTTTTTCCCTACTCAACCTCTTCCATAAAATGATACCTCAAAACTTAAAAAGTTTTAATCATACAAATCACAAAAAGTATCGATTTCTGATTATGAATTTTAAAAACCTGGAAAGTGCTTGATGTTACTTTTGAGAACTTGATAAATTTTCCTGATGAATCCACCAAACCGCCAAATGAAGATTAATGCATAAATTTTAACTAGATCAATATTTTATCACAAAACCTTGCCACATCACATATAATAACCTATGTTCCACGGTGTTTCAGGGACAAGGACGGGGGGACGGCAAGGGACGCGTTTCCGAGACATCCCCTAGGGGGCCATTTTTAGGGGGCGACAGGGGACAGCAATATATATATATATATATGAATTTTTCAAAATTTATTAATATATAATAGAGAGAGAGAGAGGGAAAGAGATAGAGATATGTCAATAACTGATAACAACAATATCAATATGTAAATAAATCACGAGAGCAATAGTATAACTGCATAATAAATGTCAATAAAGCATTATAAATTCATAACAGCAGTCTCAAACATCAATAAAAGCATGGTCTATCAATATGTATCCAGAAGTCTCAAAGTTCAAATCAGTCCAATCTCTCCTCTATATCATGCCAATCTCTTCTCCAACAAGCAAACTTTCACAACAAGGAGCACAAACTGAGAAAATGAAAGAGCAAGACATAGGGTGAATTTATGTTTTCATTTTGTTTCATGTTCTTTTGGCATTTTAGGGTTCATATTAGGGTTGGACGTCATTGTGGGCCCCCCACATCCCTAAACAGCAAAAAGAAAAATTAAAAAAAAGAATAGTTTTTTATGTTTTTTGGCTATTGAAACTTCTCAGTCCACGGGGGACAGCAAATAGATAGAGGGACGTTTCTTGTCGTTTCCTGCTGTTTAGTCTGTTTCGGGGACGGCAAGGGGACATCCCCTTTGCGTCCCCCCATCCCAGAAACGGTTGGGGACGGGGACAATCCATTTTGGGATAGGGGATGTGTCCCCATGTAAATCTCGAACCTCCCTAACAAGCAATTTGACAAAACTTTTAAATTTAGTGTTTTAATCAAATCACTTGAGGTGAACTTTAAGGAGGCATTGAGCTATGTGTGCAGCAGTAGGTTTCCCGTATCCATAAAAGCAATTTTTAATGCATAGATTTGACAGGGTTCAGGGGAACTCTGTGGGACTCGTGGAGCCATGGTTCGAGGTGCAAAATGGGATTGATTTCCGGCCTGAGACAGGGAGTTAAGGTCAGGAGGAGTCCCTGAGGACTCTGGGTCAGGGACTGGAGGTCCTTGCAGGAGAGAGGCTGGGGCGTCAAAAGCGAGGCACAAACTTTTTCTTTTTTTTTCTTCCATTTCACTTTTGGCAAAATGCAGGTGCGCAGGTGAGGCTGGGTGAGGCAAGAGAGACAAGAAGGATCATAATAAGATTGAGTGGTGATTTTGGCACTTTTTTGTGAGAATTAAAGTCAGAAAATGAAGAGATTTTGTGGCTGGGTTCCTGTTTGGTTTTAGGTGGATCTCGGTTTGTTGCTTTGAGTTTTGCAGAGCTGGTTTTCGTGATTTGGACAGGCAGCAGTGGTGAAGTCTTCAGGCAGGGGACAAGGGACAGGTATGGGATGCAGGGGAATAAAGGTGGGGTGGCGTATGCAGGATGCAGCAGTTGGATGACAGGAGGGGTCAGCGGTTAAAATCACCTTGGGAATGCAGGTGTGGAGGGATGCCCTGGGGAGTCAGCTCAGGATTGTGGGATGAGAGACCAGCTGCTTGTTGAATGCTGGGATGAAAAAAGATGAGACAAAAGAGCAGGGGATGCACTAATGGAGTGGATCCATACCATCTGCATGGTACTCAGAGTCAAGCATCAAATCATCATTCATCTTTGGTAGGGGTCTTGAGGTTTTGCCCCTGCTGAGTGTTGGCGGGGAGGTCAGCTGGCCGAGGGGGCAAAATTGCTTTTATTCCACATAATGTTTCCCAAAGCCACAGCCGGCAGAAGGTCTTGGGGTGAATGGGAAAAGCATCATGAAGCTAGGATGGCAGCAGCAAACTTTTGGTACTACAATATCAATGTGGCGAGCAGCCCATATTGGGAAGGTTTGGTGAATGCCCTTACAGTTGTAGGTAAAGGGTTTAAGACCCCAACAGCTAAAGATTTGAGTGGGCCAATGCTAGAGGAAATCGTAAAGAATACACGACTTTTGGTTGATGAGCAAAAGAAATTTTGGCGAAGAAAAGGTTGGAGCATTTTATCTGATGGGTGGACAGATGGACGAAATAGGACTCTCCTAAACTTTTTAGTGGCCTCTAATGGTGGATTGGTGTTCCTAAAGTCAATAGATGCCTCCAATGAAGTAAAAAATGCTAAGACTTTATGCAATTTATTAGATGGGGTGATCCAGGAGGTTGATGTTGATAATTTTGTCCAAATTATCATGGACAACGCAACTGCATATGTAGCTGCAGGTAGACTACTTATGGAGAGGTATCCTACAATTGCATGGTCTCCTTGTGTTGCACATTGTTTGGACTTGTTGCTAGATGACATTGGGAAGATTGGATGGGTCAAAAGTGTGGTTGAAGATGCATAAAATGTTACAAAATTTATCTACAACCATACTTGGGTGTTTCTTTAATGAGAAAATTCACAAATGGCAAGAACCTTGTGCAACCTAGAGTGACACAATTCGCTAACCACTTCCTCACATTGCAAAGCATTCTTGGTGCCATTGCTCATCTCAAGTAAATGTTTGTGTCCGATGCTTGGAGGGAGTCCCCATTTTCCACTAAACCTGACGAGGAGAGGATTGTAAGCATAGGTTTTGATGAAACATTCATCAAAAATGGAGAGGAGTCGATCAGGGTAAGTAACAAACACTAAAATAAACTTTATACATGATAATCTATTTGCTGTTTTTTTTTTTTTGAGGGGTTAATTTTGTAATAATTTAACACTTGTTTTCATTTTTTTAGGTGACAAAACCTTTGGTAAGGGTTCTTCATATGGTGGATGGAGAGGGCATGCCAATGGGTTTCATCTATGAGGCCATGGATAGGGCCAAAGAGGCCATTTCACGTTACTATGGTGGCAACAAAAGGAAATATGAAATCATTTGGCGCATCATTGAACGAAGATGGACAAACCAACTCCACCAGCCGATCCATGCCTTTGCCTACTTCTTGAACCCAAAGTTCTACTTCTCATACACATTTAAGGTGGATGAGGAGGTCATGGCAGGTCTTGTTAATTGCATCGATAGGATGGTGCCTGATCGTGAGATGAGAGATAGGGTGCTTGATGAGTTGGAGGTGAGAATTTTTACATCGTATTTATGAATTTGCAATGTTGACTATCTATGAATTTTCTATATTTGATTTACTTTTTCTTTTATCTATTCAAGGTCTACAAGGGTGCAGAGGGGAGACTCTTTTCCTCACAACAAGCAATTGAAAGGAGAGAAAAACAACAACCAAGTAAAAAAAATTGTTCAAATTTTCAATAGTATACTACAAGATGAAATTAGAAACTTGATTCTTACATATACTTTTTTACATTATTCTTATTTCTTAATACTTATATTTTTTAAATGTGCTTTTGTAGATTTATGGTGGGAGAACTATGGTGCTAGCATGCCAAATCTTCAAAAGCTAGCCATTTGTGTCTTATCGCAGCCATGTAGTGCTTCTGGGTGTGAACGTAATTGGAGTTTATTTGAGAACATTCACACAAAGAAGAGAAACAAGTTGACCCAACAGCGCCTAAATGATCTAATTTTTGTTCAGTACAACCTTAGCCTTCGAACTAGAAAGGTGGAGAGTGTTTCACATGAGTCCATCGACTTGGATGATATTGATCCATATGGTGAATGGACTATTCGTGAACAAAATGATGATGTTGATGTCTTCCTTACTGATGAGGATCTTGCTGAATTGGAGAGAGCAGCAGCAGGATTGGATGCCATGGCGGAGGACGAAGATACTTTTGACAATCAAAAAACCACTCCTCAATCTCCTCATTTGGATACTATAGCACCTACTAGTTCTAGGCCTTCAAAATTGAGTACCATTGGGAGGGGAAAGAGGATTATATAGATTATATTTGGTTGTTAATGTTTTCCTCCTTTTGACATATAATTATATCTAAACATTTATAAACTTATGATGCTGTTATACATTTGAAAGTTTGAAACTATGAGTATGAATGATGAAATTTCAATTATTGAGTGTCTGATGATCATATGACATGTGTAATCTTTGAATTATGAGTGTTTGATAATCAAATTAGGCTCATATGTTCTCGAGATGCATTAATTTCTTCTTCTTTTTTGTAAAACTACGGTTCTTTTTTTTTTTGCCGAGTCCTAGCCGAGTTTTTCCCTGAGTCCTTGCCGAGTCCGAGTCCTATTTTTGGGCTGCTAAGTCCGAGTTTTCCAACTTTGGATTTCGGGAATTAATTGTTTTTGTGATTCTCGACAAACTACATCACTACTCTTGAGGGTTTTGATTGACACAACTAACAATTTTGCTTCGAAATGGAAAGAGGCTCAACATTTTTGGATTATTGGGGATACTTTTGACTAGGAGGTTCTCAATATGTAATGTCCCCTTTTTTAGGGATTCCTTATTTGGCAGTTGGTGTTATCTTTCAAAATCTGTGTTTGCATATTCAGAGGAGTATATTGATATTGCTAGAGAGCTTTCTAGGTTTTTCTAGGTTTTCTCTAATCCTTGGTGGGCAATATTGCTATTTTTAGCAATGTCCTTTTTAGTACTTACTAGTTTTAGTAAGTTTAAGGCATCTCAGTTTGGGCTAATTTAGCATTTGGACACACTTACTATTTTTAGCAAATTGCTATTTTTAATAAGTGTTATTTTGGGCAATTGGTCCTAGCAACAGTACAGAGCAGGGTTTCTAGTTTTGGCAATGTTTAGCAGTTTCCGTGGCGAGTTCTAATATTTTGGCATATTGTCATCCACCGTCACTTAAGTCTTCAAATATTAATATTATGATTTAAGTTATAAAAGGTTCAATTAAGTTCCCTTTTGTACTCCCACGCCTAGCCTTGACGACTTCAAGTTGTTTTAAAAAGGGGATCATGCATTTCCTAAGTTGGACACCCAAAAGGGAGGAGATTAATAAAATTAAAATAAATTTATATTACTTGGAGTTGGGCATCCCTTTTGGAGGGAAATGGTTTTCAAATTGTGAAGCCCTAACTTCTATTTAAACCCACCATTTGCTCTCATTTGGTATTCATGTTGAAGATGATAATGTTATGTTGTCGGATTGGAACCAGAGAGTTTTTTCCTAAATCTTCATAGGACGAAACCCCTCTCTAAATTGCTGGTTTCAAATTTGAAAGACAATCCCTAGCTAGTTGAGTGTGATTTCATTCAGGAATCACCATTGAGCTTACAGGCAGAGTATTCAGTTTTCGGTTTGTTCATTTTGGTGTGTTGTTTGAGTTGCATTTTATATGGTATGATTATCTTGACATATTGCAGAGTTTGGGAGTGATATTTTTGGAGTCTCCTTGCTGGCCGTACACCATTGCTAGTACATGCCGTAGCATCAGTTGGGCACATGCTGATTGAAGGGTTGTGAACCATTTTATGGGTATCATTCCAAAGGTTTCCTCTGCCCTAAGCGTCCAAGAAGGAGTATTCACATGATTACTTATTGGAGCTTCTGATTCTATGCAAGCTGGTCGCCATATTGCAGGCCGTACAGTTCATGTAGCTGGGTGTAAGCTTTCCCAGCCTAAGTGCTGCTTTTTGGATGGTCTGTTGCTGTCAAAAGGAAGCGCCCAAACCTCCTATGTCCTGTCGTACACATTAGGGGATGAATTCAGAAGTTTAAATGCCTTTTGGAGGGTCCATACAGTCATCAGTGCCTGCTGTACTGTCAATATCAGACCTGTCATATGCTCAGAAAAATCATATCAGACCAGTTCTTTCCTGAAACAGTGTGTTGTAGGGCGATGTGAAGTGTTGAATGAGAGAGATACTTCAGTTCAAGTCCTGTGGACATGCCTTGGGCTTTGGGAAGCTAGCAGGGAGTGATAAACAAATTCAAATTGTTTCAGACCTGTTGTTGCATATCAGACCTGTACTTGTTGCTGATCAGTCCTTTTTCAGACTTTGGGGTGCCAACATTGAGGTATACTTGTTCATTTCTTGCAAGGGCAACTCATTTATGTTGTTCTGTTTCATTTTGGGCATCTCATTTCAGTTGGGTGATTTGTATTAGGGTGTTATTTCATATTTCTATCTCACAAACAGCTGGATTATACTTGTTAGTATCATTTGTATTGAGCTTCATTGTAATACTGACTTGGTAGTACCATTCAATAATCTTGCTCTATATGGTTTTGATACTAACCCCACTAAATAAGTGGCATTCCCGCTGAATAAGTGGATGATCTTGTTTTATGTACTGCACGTTAAATAAGCGGATGATTCTCTTTCCATATTAGCTACGCATCCCACTGCATAAGTGGTTTTGGTCTGCTAGCCACCTAATCATTTCATTTCCTGCAAATTGTAATTCCCACTGAAGAAGTGGATGTTTCCTTCATGTTTGAAGTTTTTATACTCACCCCACTGAACAAGTGGTTCATTCAATAGTGTAACATTGTAACATTACCACCATATGCTCTCACCTTGCGCACATCGGGATCTAGGTGATCAGAAGGTGGAAGGATGTTTACTTAAGTTGATCATTTTTGATTATTGGCTAATGCTAACAAGTTGTGAACTTTTGAAAAAAAAAAAATTAAAGGTGGGTTATTACACGGTACAAGGATTTCAACACAAAATTTTAAAATTTGGAGAGTTTTAAAAATGGGGCTAACAGGACCTAACTATTTTGTCTGTCTACCCTCTATGCTACAAAGAGTCCTTCGAAGAGTGAGTGTAAGATGCCTACCTTTAAGGATACTGCTATGTCATTCACAAAGGAGCAAGATAAGCTTATTCAAATGGGCACACTTGTAAGTCTTCGAAACCACAAGTTTTGCTTCAAAACATGAGAAAACTGAAGAAAAAGAACATGCCTAAGAAGAACACACAACAACAATCCACGTACACATCGACAAAAGAACATAAAAACTCCTCTCCAAAAGCGGAAACATCTAAGAAAGAGAAACCCAAAAAAGCATATTGCAAGAAACTTGGGCATGATGAATATTAATGTTATTCAAACCAAAATGATGAGTCGATGCATCTTCTAATGAAGAACAAAATCAAATTGTCTTCAAAAATGCTAGGAGGTTTATCATCCTCTTATAAACAATTAGGGAAATAAAAGGGCAACACACTTGTCACAAGTGTAGATTTTGAATCAAGGAGATGGAACCTTGATTTTGGCGCTTCACATCATATAGCTTCATCACATGGTTTGTTCTCTCCATTTGAATATTGTTTATCTCTGTTGTACCCAAACCAAATTTTTGCTTCATTAAGGCATTTTGTTTAAAATGATCTAAATCTTGTAAAAGTGTTGTCAAAACTCAATTTTTGGGCAAATCAAATATGGGCTTTTGTGGGTTTAATGTCTAGAAGATACTTGCAAAATTTGAAAATTACGATTTTCGGACCCGTATTTTTGGGTAAAGCCCTCAAAATAGAATCTTGTCAGAATTGGCTGAAATTTATTTTGATTGGCTTATTTCACATCATGATCACATTGGTGAAGTCAGAATCAAGAAAAATTCAGTTTAAGTCTAGTGAGTAGTTTTCACTTTTTCAGGAGAAAAGTTAGGACCTCTAAGGTCGTCAATGGCAGTTGGCTAGTAGCAGATGTTGAAATCTAAGCCTGAAACTCATCACAGAGGTTTTTGCGGCGAAAGATGCTGAAAAAGATGCTTTGCGATGGAGGGGATTTTCAAATGCCGAAAATTGCAAAAAGTATTCTAAGTCTGGAAACACTACACCTTGCTATGTGGGAGACGCTTGCGCAATCAATGTGCAAGTCAACTTTGCAGTGTCCGTACACGTAAAATGGTGAAATACAGTCACGCACTCGCGTCAACAGCAGTAATGCTTCAACGTGATCAACTCAGCAAGCGGCACAGTGTTCGCGAAGCGCGATATGGTGAAAATCATCAGTTCCAGAGCAAATTTGCGCCCCTGCAGACCAGGGGCGCCCTTCAATTTGAAGGCTTAGATTCAGTTATTTGTGGTTGCAAATACATTCATCTTCTCTAGATTTTTGCAAGCTTTCCAATGAGTCATCAAGTGAATCCATCCAATTTACAAAACTCCGGCAAACGAAGGCGGAAGTAGAAGAAATTGGAAAATTTACGCATCATGGACCGAAGTCAAAATGCAGTTTATGCGCCCCTGTAGTCCAAGGGCGCCCTTGAATAAAGCCCATCAGATGTTAGAATTTTGTTGGCATTACAATCGCACCTCTGGAGTGCGTATTGGCAACGGACGGCTATGCACAGTGCGTAATGACTGCTCTTCAAATTAGGAGGGGAAGCTCACTCTTTTGCTGATATGCGTGAAAAAGTAAATGTTCTAAATCCTATCTTTTTGACTCAGCTAGAAGAGGCACAAGGTTAAGAAAACCAATATGTTGCAACAAAGGTTTTTCTCTAGTTTTGCAGATCTTAACTACAACTAACTTAATGCTTAAACTATCCTATTTCCTCAAGAGAAACAGAGCATGAGGACTTAGGAGCAGGGAATGTTTAGACGATAAAATTTATAACAAGATTTCCAAGGAGGAGCAACCCCTATCCGAGGCGTAGGCTGATATGAAGGTTATTGGTAACAACATCAAATGATAAACTTTATTACTAAATTCCCAAGGAGAAGGAACCCCTATCCGAGGTGTAGATATGCAACAAGCTTA
>VDFB02339620.1:0-17449 GCA_007258455.2 Sequoia sempervirens
GGTATATTGCTACAAGTGTCGGTTACTTTAGCACAATTCGTACAAATAGAACAGATAATAGAAGTAACTGTCATGATAATGGTGCTTCTATTGTTTTGGTTTTCCCATCATCACCTAGTGCAACTAATGATGAATCCATAATTGAACATTAGCAAATTTTAAGCATTACTGATCAAATGTCTTTTTTTCAGAGATTTTTTAAAATGAAAAGATGTCAAGGACAATCACCATATAATTTGTTTGCAAGGTTTTTGGATGCCTTGTTGGAAATCTCCAAGAAGTTCAGACCTAAGGATTGAGTATGCATTAACTTATTTTGTCGGATTTTTGAGCCAAGGTTGAGTATCTTACCACAAGAATTGAAGCCTCATGGTTTTTATCAAGTTCTTGATTGGAAAGAATTGAAAGGTAACTCAAGCAACTAAAAAAGGTAAATTAGAGAAAGGGAACCTATCTTGTGATATGGGTAAGAACAATGATTGTAATCAATTTACAGATAGACCATGTGCAATTCAGTACATTAATGATGAGGATAAAGATAGATTTGCAAGAATTTCTATCGTATCATCACAAGTAAATAGTCAAGGCATTGAGAATGAGAGTTTGAGTATTCATTCTAAACACCCTGAGCATAGCTTGGGTAATGGTGGATTCCCTTGCAATAATTATCAAAGGGAAAGTGAGGTCTCTAATTAATTTTCTAATGAATATAAATCTTTCTATGACGATGATCTAGAAATATTTTCTTTGAATGAGGGATGCAATAATATTAATGCTCATAGGGTTTTTCCCTTACAAGTGAATGAAAAAATTATATGTGAAGGATTCCAAGAATACAATCTAGCTTGTCAGAACTGGAGCATAATAGTTTTGTGAATGATGATGAATTTGAAGACAAGAATATATGTGTTCAATATCTTGAGTTTGAGGATAGTGCTAGGAATGATAAAAATTGTGATACTAACCAACAGGACCATGTCCTATTTGTTCCTAATGTTCTATGTGAAGTAGAAGTAAAATATGCAAGTTTTTTCAAAAAAAAGGACATCATTGTTTTTAACAAAGAATGTATTGATGAGGAAAGGCATGAAGAAGCTTGTTCAGTTGCTAATGAACAACATTAAAATTACAATGAACCTTTCACCTTTGATTCATCATACACATCAATGGATGAGGTACATGAGTGCCTTTTTGTCGACCCTATTAATCCTCAGTTATTTGAGTTGTCCTTTGAAACATTTTTCTTTGAGCTAGATAGTGATTTAAAGAATGAACTAGAACATGTTAATGAACATGAAATGGAAGTATTCTTTGATGCATGGGATGTTATCAATAATAGGGTTTCTGGTAATGACCTTGATCTAAATATGAGCAAAGATGCTATGGTTTCTAATGAATCACTTTCCTAGGGAAGTGGAGCATATGGTAGTATGACTGGCTTACACTGCCCTGATGAATGTGAACACTAGTTTGATATTATGCCTATAGATGAAAATTTATTATTCATTACAAAAGGTGAGTGTGTATCTGGTGTGAGACAATTTAAACTAAATGATAATTCCAAGGTTTTGTATCTAGTGTGGAAATCTTGAACAGAGTGTGTATGAGAGTTTCCAACTTGATGTTCACACTAATTTTTTTATTAACCCTTATAATGCAAGCGATCAAATGGATTTTGAATTCTTTAAGTTTCTGGTCTAGTTGGATGAGTATTGGGTGGACTATGATGGTGATCAGAATAAGATAAGATGCTACATTGATTATGGACTCCAATTAATGTATGATTATAGTTTTCTATTGGACAGGGTTAATGATGACAATGGTAAATGCAGGCACATTAAAATTATAGATAATTTCAATGACTATGACTTGATTGGCCGGTGTCCAAATCATGGAGATATTTTCAATCCCGACTTAGTGCAGATAGTAGAAAATAATTTTTTTGATAGATGAAAGGAATGGTTCTAAGTTTTTGGTGGCCTAGGGCCACCAATTGAAGTAGAATCCTATTTAATTACAGAGTGTAGGCTAAAATCTTATATATCAAAAAGGTATTCTGAGAAAATGTGAAGTACATAATACATTGTACAGTCACGTAAATATTGTATATATGTTGGTTGCTTAGGAATGGTTCTATTGCCTTGTCTAGGAAAGTACTGGTTTTCATTTTTTGTGCCTAGTCTTCTTCTCCTGAGTTAATTGGATCTCATTTTTTTCTAGAAGAATAGATATCCGCAACTAGAGCCACTGATGGAACAACTAAAATTTTGGTTCCATTTTCTAAATTCTGTAAAATTTGGCTAGTTTCATGTATCTCGACTTAGGGTTTCGTCCACCATCAATTCCTTTGGGTTTTTGTTGTCAAAGCCCTTCCTAAGTAAACCTTGATTTTTCATCCTTGTCAGTGTTATAATCCATCATTGACTCCTTATTTTTGATTCTCGGTAAGTTAAGTTGTGACTAAGGGTATGAGCAGGATCATGATGGGCCAAAAAGTAGCGATATGATGGGTATGTGTAGGGTATGTGGCTGATGAATTTTGTTTTACCAAAGATTGATGAAATGGAAAGGGTTTTTAAAAGATATTCTTAGATTTCCACCAATATAAATTATGCTTTACTTTGAATTTAATAAATAATTATTAATCATTTTCTATTTGAATTACGACTAAAGTCTTGATTGATAGGCTGATTGAAAAACATCTATAGCTTTCAAATGGTATCACATTTTTTGAATTTGAAACATGTGTCACATTCTATGCTTTGCATACTATAAGATTTAAAAAAAAATGAATTTCATGAAGTTTTGACCAATTTAAGATGGTCAAACATACAATTTTTTAAATTTTTTCAAAGTTGTAATAAAAATTCATAATTAATTATTTAATTGGAAAAAAATTACAAAAAAATATGCATCACATCTGGACATGAGTCCTTTACTTATATCTAAGATATTATAAAAAAATATTATCGTTTTATTTTGGTTAGGGCGGTCAGACAGATACTTCTTATTTTTTCCCTAATTTAAATTACTATTGCATTGAAATTTCAAATTTTTTCACCAAAATATATTTTTGTTTTAAAACCAAACTAGTATTTTAGAAACTACATTAGATTTCTTCTGATTCAGATTCTTTACATATTTTTGAAATATGCAGATAACTTGTTAAAATTTTTTGCGTCAAGTTGCCTAACTCTATTTTTTTTGAATTTTCTTTTTCTATGGTGATCCTGAACATACCCCTAATGTCATCGAATTCATTGTATTATTGGCCCCTCATGCCTAGCTATGCAATATTTTTTATAAGGTCAATTGGTTGACCTTATTTGGCCTTTACATGCTTTGAATAAAATAATTCTAAGTCTTCTAAGGCCTTTTTCTACATGGTCCTAGGTGTTCCCCTTCTTAAAACAACTTGTAAGCACTTGCAAAATTATCACTTAAATTCCCATTTATTGCTAACTTAGTTGTTCATCATGGATATAATTCTAGCTTTATGTTTCAAATTAGTGATGAGCAATATGAGTTTCCCTCTGTATTGCTATCTACTTTGCTATCACTAATCACTTTTGAGTCGTAAGTCTTGAATTAGTGATGTGTGATGGCTTTTAAAACTCTTTGTTACTATTTTCATTGCTTATCACTGATAGACATGTGCTTACCTTTTTCAAATGGGAGATGAGTGATGTGGTCCTCTGTTCTAATATGTTGTCGCTATTTTGAAGTATTTATATGGGCAATAGCTTTTTCCCCTTTGGTTCTAAAATAGGTACACGTGGCCATATCTTCTATTGCTACCTTTCTTTTGTTGTTTATCTAAACCAGACATTGAAACATGAATCTACGATGCAAGATGTCCAACAAAGATTAACTAGGGGTGGACCATGATCCAATGGTTGATATTTCATCATGCTAATGCTCACAATGTTGATGGGACTCTGGAGAAGGAAGGAAAATCCACAATGGGCAATGGAATGATCGAAGGAATATTCCCCTCACTATTGGCTCTTGCTATGTTGCTGATTAAATTGAAGTAGCATAGACCAGGATGGTGATACACGATAGCTGTGATATTAGAGATGACTAATGGGATTGAGGGGAAACATGGTAACTTTCTAAGATTTTAGGTGGGAGAAGCAGAGATGGTTTTTAAGGATCGCTTTAATAGAAATATTTATTCAGGATCTGGTCATATTCAAGTTCGGTTGATCAATCAGTCTATCCGATTAGGCCTTCAGGGCCCTAAGACTAGCTCAACACTAGGTGGATGATCTTGCTATTTGGTTAGACAATCCATCTGGCATTTTTTTAGTTTCTTTTGCTACTTCTATGCTGGTTAGTCCGATGGAGCCTTCGCCCTTCTGGGCTAAGGCTTGGATTAATCACCTGATTCCTAAAATCAATATTTTTTATTGGATAATGCTACAGAATAATATTATCACTTTGGACAATCTTGGAAAAAGAGGAATTCAATTACCTAACAGGTGCTACATGTGCAGGAACGATGCTGAGACTGTTAATCATCTTTTTCTTCATTTCTCTTTTGTTTCGCACATTTGGGGTAAAATTTTTGAGCTTCTTGATGTGGTTTGGGTTTCCCCTGCTTCTGTTGAAGAATTTTTCTTACAATGGAAAGCTCCTTAAAAAAATCCTTTTGTGCGAAAGCTCTGGTCTTTTGTTCTACCTTTTGTGTCATGGAATATTTGGAAGGAAAGGAACAACAAAGTGTTTAGGGAAAAAGAGAAGTTGGAGGGGGACTTGTATGAAAAAATCGTAAGGGCAATAAAGAAAAAAATATCTTTAATCCCAAGAAAAATGGTTGATAAAGCTAATTGGTCTCCTTTCGATATTGCTACGGCTAAAAAGTGGAATTCAAAATTAGCAGCGTTAAATGTCCCCATGCCTAATGTTTGTGGGAGGGAGAATGCTAGTTGGTCTTTTCCGCCTTTGGGTTGGTTGAAAGCCAATTTTGATGGTGTAGCTAAAGGAAACCCTGGGAAAGCTGGCAGTGAGTGTGTTTTAAGGGACAACTCGGGGGCTTTTATTGCAGCTTTTGCTGTGGACATCGACACCCAAACTAATCATGTTTGCGGAAGCTGTAGGGGCTTATCATGCGGTTAACTTAGCTTTCAAGATGAACACAAAATATCTTTGGTTGGAGGGTGATTCAATGAATATAATAAATTGCATTCTTGGGCTTACCCCTCCCTCGTGGACCATTAAAAAGTGGATCGAAGATATAATAATCTTATTAAGTAAATTCGATAAAGTGAAAGTGTCCCACGCCTACAGAGAAGCCAATAAGGTGGCTGATTACTTCACCAATGAAGGGGTTAAGAAGGGCGGGGAAAACATGTGGACGAAGAATGACTACCTCCATTCTGAGGTGAAAGTGCTAATTTATTATGATTCAATGCATGGAAGAGAAGTTTGTCTTCGTCATGATGAAATGGATAAAGATTAGGTACGTCGATTTCATTAGATTTGATGGGACCGACGTCATTTTATTTTTCAAGAAGAGTCTTTGGCATGCTTTCTGGGTGTTTGATAAAATATGCTTAAACGAGACCTAGAGTAACTGTAGGGTGTGGTATAATAGAGCTTTGAAGATGGGGGAGAGAGAAAACAGGTGGAGCCGAGTAGCTTTCAAGAGCATAGAAAGAATGCTAAAGCCTAGGAAAGATTTGAAAAGGGAGGTTTAGTCCCATTTTTGGAAAAGCTCCATGGTACTGATGAGAGGATGCTGGACTATTTTGTCAAAAATTGGAAAAATGGTGAGATTGTGTTGTTTGGTAGGAATGTTAAGCTGAATGAGAAAATAATCGGTGAGATTATTGGTCTTTCCACTAAGGGTGTGAAATTTTATCAGGACCATCGATTTTCTAATGAAGCGATCATAAGATTTTCTAAAAAAGACAAGGAGAAGGCTAAGTTGGTTAAGGTTGCCAATAGCTACTTTGATGTGGAGTCCATTAAATCAATCTGGAGAAAAGTTTTAAGAGTAATTATGGAGTATATCACGGTTGACGGGCACTTCACCAGGGCGTATGGTTATCACTTTGACATTTTGAATCATTTCCGTCACAAGGTTCGTATCTCTCTGCCTTTTTACTTATTCTCTTCTCTGAAGAATTGCCTTGATGAAGTTGAAAGAAACCCTAGGAGGACTTCTATTATTCACCCTGGTCTTGTCAGGCTCATCTTTGAGCATTATCAAAATTTACCTACTTTGCCTAAAATTATTGATATTGGGGAATTGAATGATGAGGATATTGAAAGTAGTAGGGAGAACGACCCCCTGGCCCCTCCTGCTTGTGCCCCTGTTGGTCCTAATACCATTGCCCCCAGTCCCTGTCTTGTCGGAATGCCCTTAAGGATTCTGCTTCGCCTTCATGTCCTAATCTGCAGCCTTTGCATGATTGCCCTACCCCGGGTTTTGCCTCACCTCCCTGTCTTAATCCCCAGCTGTCTCCTGGCTGCCCTACCCCGGGTTTGGTCTCTGGTTTTAAAGGTACCTCAGTTACGAAATTAGTCTCGTACTCTAGGAATTCTATGGAAATTATTTCTGATAAACCTATGGCCAGTAAAGAGTCAGCCCCTAGTGCCCCTGCATCTGGAAGATTTGGAATGCCCCTAATGATTCCCCTAATTAGGATGAAATTAATTCTGCCCTGAATAAGCTCAAGCCTGAGGACATTGTGAGTGTGGCAGAAAAAAGTACGGATGGCCTATTCACTGTTCTCAAGTGGACCCAGAAGGAAGTTTGTGATTTGAAAGGCTGTAATAGAGATCTCAGCAACAGAGTCATGGATTTGGAGCAGAAGATTAGCTGGAGTTGTGAGAATGAGGGACAAAGAAACCCCTTACGGGGAAAAGAAAACAATAAGTAGGAGGAAAGATTGACCGGGCTTTCAGTGCAATATGTCCAAGATAAGCCAAAATATTAGGGTGCTAATGGCGAATGTCCACAAAATTGCTAGGCATAATGCAATTCAATGCTATGGTGGAAAAACTTGAAAAAAAATCAAAAGGAGCTCCTTGGTTGTGGATTTAGATCTTGAGATAGAGTTCTGTGTGAATCTTGTTGAAGAAGGGATTTCATTTCGCGCAGAGCTGTCTGAAGAGGAAGGCCAGAGCTTCTTCACATATGGTTCAAATCCTCAAGCAGGGGTTCACAGGGATGAAGGATGTTTAAAAGGAGGCCGAGGAGTTGAGCACCTTGGAGTAGTCTGTGGTGTTTATTTACACAGTTTTTAAGCGGTCCTCTTTTTGGACTCTGTTGTCTCTTTGTGCTGTCATTTCCTTTTTGGGATAGTTGTCTGCTTGTTTGGACTTGTTTTGCTCTATCTTTTGTTGTTTTAACCGTGGTTTGGTCCTACATAAAACCTATTTTTTCCTTTTCAAAAATTTCTAAGATTTTAAAACCATTTTTGAGACACAAGTTGTAAAAGCAAGGAGTGATTCTTGAGGAGAGTTAATGATTGTGTTTTAAATAAAAAAGGATTGACGACCAAGATTCAAAGTTGAGCAGCTAGTTGTCAGCTCACTCGTGTGAGCCTTCCTTGATCATTAATGGCTACATGATCTAGTTGTTCTACTTAATAAGGATCTCCTACTGTTTTATCTCACCATCTATATCCATTGAGAGCTCTAAGAAACTGGTTTAGTGACCAGAGAAGAAATGTGTGAGTTTGAGGCAAGTAATTCCAAAGATAGTGAAAGTGGTTTTCTCAGGTATTTGGGTATGCATAGTTGCTTTGTTTTAAATTGTGCATGAGTTGGCCTATGATTTTTAAATTCCTCAGGTGGAAAGTGTGTAATTGCTTGTGATTTCTACTTGGGTTGGTAAAAATTGTGTGAGTCTAAGGGTTTCTTTTTTTTAGTTTCAATTCAAGAGAAAGAACCAGTGAAAATTTTCTTGCAATTGGTGTTTGCTAGTTCTTTTGCTATTCCCTATGAGAATGAGTAATCCTAGTAAGTCTTTCCAACTGGTCAGAAGGTCTAGAAGACTTAGTTGGCTTAAATCTCAGGAGGACACACCTTAAACTAAACATGGCACATTGGGAATTCCTGCAATGACAAAGGGAAGGAGGAGTGCCCATAATAAAACTAAGGGTGGTGTCAGGAGCAATTACCACTTGAGGAGTAGGGTTTTTGGTCATAACCAGGGTGATTCTAGTATAAAATTGGCTAAGTCTTATGGAAAGAAGAAGAATAAGTACCACAAGGCTTATGATTCTCATATGGGGAGGAACACCTCTTCCAGGGAGGATTCAGCTAGTCCTTTAAGCAATGAAGGAAGTACTAACCCAGAATACAAATGTTACCTTCTCACACTGGCATGTCAAGAGGATTATGATGATGGAGGGGTAGTAGCTTATCTAGTTTTATCAAGAACACAGAGCGAACATGTTTACTTTGATTTTGAAGAATTAGAGTAGTGCCTCAATTATGTTTTTGTTTTTGATGACACTACTGCCACAACAATAGGCACATCCTTTTCAATAAACATATAAATTTTTTTCTATGGCGTTGATGTGGAGAATCTTCTTTCATTGATGTGGATGAGAGATTTTGGAGCTACTGCGATGATGAATGATGCCTTTTACAAGGTTGGCTAGTCTTCTTCAATGAACTATATGGGTTTTGTCTTTTTCTTTCCCCCCATTTTACAATGAGCAAATATAACTGTTTGGGAGGTTTTTGAAATTGAAATGAAATTAAGTGTCAAATGTAAATGTGATTGAAATGTTAATTTGGCTTGAAGCTTGTTTCTCCCATATTTATATAAATGGGATACCAGAGCTAGTTACAAGGGTTCGAATTTTGGGTCTCAAGTGGTCTAAGGTGGAAAACTATGCTTATAAAAGAGAAAATATGTAAATTCATGCATAGATGAATAGATTAGTGTATAGGAGTGAATTTTAACCCCTTGGAAAAATTCCCCCTTCGCATACCGTCACCTTAGAAAATAAAATCCAAAGGTGAAATTCTACATCACCCACCTACCTTCTATCTACTTGGCATCCATTTTCTGTGTTAGTGAGAATATTTTTCATAGATGAAAGTGTAGTACGTGGACATCTGCGTAGTGTCCTACCATCCTAGAAATTTTCCTACATGGGTATGTGCAGGATCATGATGGGCCAAAAAGTGGCAATATGATGGGTATGTGGCTGACAACTTTTTTTTACCTAAAATTGATGAAGCGAAAAGGGTTTTTAAAGGAGATTCTCATCTTTCCACCAATATAAATTATGGTTTACTTTGAATTTAATAAGTAATTATTATTCATTTTCTATTTGAATTACAACTAAAGTCCTGATTGATAGGCTAATTGAAAAACATCTATAGCTTTCAAATGGAATTACATTTTTTGAATCCAAAACATGTGTCACATTATATGCTTTGCGTACTATAGGATTAGAAAAGAAAAATTGAATCTCATGAAGTTTTGACCAAGTTAAGGTGGTCAGACATACGAGTTTTTATATTTTTAAAAAGTTGCAATAAAAAAATCATAATTAATTATTTACTTGGAAAAAAATTACAAAAAAATATGCATCACATCGAGACATGAGTCCTCTACTTATATCTAAAATATTATAAAAAAATATTATCATTTTATTGCACAATTAGGGTGGTTAGACAAACACCTACTTCTTATTTTTTCCCTAAAATTTAAGTACTACTGCATTGAAATTTCAAATTTTCACCAAATAGATTTTATTTTTTTTAAACAAACTTAGTAGTTTAGAAACTAAATTCAATTTTCTACAGATTCTATTCTTACATATTTTTGAAACAATATAGATAACTTATTCAAATTTTTACCTCAAGTTGCCTAACTCTGATTTTTCTAATTTTTTTACCATGTAACGCCCTATTTTTTCCATGATGATCCTGCACATACCCACCTCTAAATCCATAGAAACATTACACTCCTAATTGGGGATGATGTGTAATGCTTATGTGTCGACAGACTAACCCCAAAACAACTCCTTCCCACTCATTTTGGTCTTTAAATACATCCATTTTGCATTCATTCCTCCTTGCAAAAATTCATCCACTCTACATATTTAGTCACTTCATTTCTTCACATTCTCAAGCACATTATCCAGCATTCCAACATTTCATTGTGAGCTTTGCAACAATAGTAGCTATCCATCAACTCCACATTGCAATTATGAGGCCATCATAGATGCAAGATTGAAGTCCTATGAAACCTCCCTTCACCATGGTTGTGGCAGTGGTGACTTTGCTAAGTTCGTAGCTTGTTTTCTCCCTCCATTGGCTAGTGAGGTTTTGGGTGGAGGTGGTAAAGCTTAACTTATGTCCTTTGTGAATTGATAGATTAGAATTTGTCTCTTGTAGTGTTCATTGTACTTCCTTTAACTTATTTATTGCATATTCTACTTTGTTACTTTCTAGCTGTCTGTGGAGGTGGAAACACCAAAATAGGGGTTTGAATGAGATAGGCCCCTACACACTCCCAACATTTTTCCCCTTCTTATTTGTATGAATGATGCAAAATCCTGGAATATTGTTATGGATGGAGAAATTATACATTTGAGAAAGAATGATACATGGGATCTTGTACCATTTCTTGAAGGATGAAAACATGTTGGTTACAAATGGGTTTTCAAAAAAAATATTGGCTTAGATGGAGGTATTGAGAATTAGAAAGCAAGGCTAGTTGTGAAAGGTTACTCTCAAGTTAAGGTTGTTGATTATGGTGAGATATTTTCTCGTGTTTAAAAAATGTCATCCATTAGATTTTTTCTTTCTATTGTTGTTGCTTATGATTTAGAGGTTGATTAAATGGATGTAAAAATTGCTTCCCTTCATGTGGATTTGGAGGAGGATATTTATATGATACAGCCAGAGCACTACATGGTGAAAGGTAAAAGTAAATTGGTTTACAAATTGAAGAAATCTTTGTACGGTCTAAAATAGAGTCCTAGGATGTGGTAGCAAAAATTTGATACATATGTGTTTATTTTGGGATTTGAGCATTGTAAATTAGATCATTGTGTTCATTATAAAATTTTATGGTGATCATTTCCTATTTATTGCATAATATTTTGATGATATGTTATTTATTGGTAGAGGGAAAGGTATAATTTTGAGAACTAAAATCTCAACTTGCTACTAAGTTTTAAATGAAAGATCTTGGTGTGGATAAACACATTCTTGGGATAGAAATTAAAAGAGATGGAGTGGACAAAAAGCTATGGCTTGGCCAAAGTAAGTATGTCAACTCAATTTTTGCAGAGGTTTAATATATAGGTGTAGACATGCAAAATTAACATTATGCATTTGATTAGATTCAGTCAAAATAGGTTTCACATTAGGTCCATTCATCACTTTCATCCATTCATTAAATAATCTCATTTCCTAAGGTTAGTTATTTAAAATCAGATAAACATTATCATCAGCCTTTTAATAAATCAAACATCATCCCTTTAATTAAATAGATCAAACATTTATTTAATTAAATCCAATCCATATTTCATCCTTTTCTGATTTAAATAAATCAAATATTTAAATCATGAAAGTCAAACTCACCTAATCAACATTAAACTAACATAATCATCATTAATTTAATCTAATCCGATTAAATACTAATCTCACCCACTTGCATTCTCTAGATATCTCCACTTGCACAAATAAATCAATTTTATTGATTTATTAAAACCCTCATTTTCCCTCAACATGACAAGTTGATTTGTCCCTCCAACATTGCATTTATTGCTATTTTTCTTGTCCCCTTCTCAAAATTTATTGCAAAATTTGAATTCAAATTCTCCCTCTCATGGGCACTCTTCCCAAATCTTGCACAACCATTGGCCAATCACCACTTGACAAGTGTCCTTCTTTCATTTATCCAATCTTAGTCCCACATTGGTCTCTCTTCAACACTTAGCATTTTGAAAATCTTTAAATGAGAAGCTTCATCCTCAAGCAAATCCTCCACAACTTTTATGCAAGGTTACTCTCTTAATTTGAGAACTCATCTTGCTCATCATCTCCATTGCATTTGCATCATCTTGAGCTTTGATCAAGGATTGGGAAAGGGTCACTAGCACATGTGACACCAATCCACTATGGAATAGGTGACTTGTTATTGCTTTTCTAATGCTTTAGTTTTCTTTTGTCATGTGTTGCATTTGGAAGTCTTTACAAGGTATTTCATAGGGGTCATGCTTGAGGAATTTGTAAGCTACTAACCTTGTATGAAGTTTAGTTTTTGCAGATTTCAAAAGTATGCACCACATTTGGCGCTAGAAGGAGGGCTTGTTGTCTCTAAATTCAATATTGCTAACAATATTATGCACAATTTTTGTCTCAAATGTTCTTGCTTGATTAAATATGGAAATCAAAACAATGATTCTCTTGATTTATTTCTTGTTTTAAAATAGTCAAGAGCTTGTTGTCTCTAAATTCAATATTGCTAACAATATTATGCACAATTTTTGTCTCAAAAGTTCTTGCTTGATTAAATCTTGAAATCAAAACAATGATTCTCTTGATTTATTTCTTGTTTTAAAACAATCAAGATCAAAATCTAGGGAATAACTATATGTACAATCAACTTTTACCTTTTCTGTATCAGAAGAAATGATGGTCCAAATTTGGTAAGGATCCTAACTTTTGTATAGCATCTCCTCTTCCTTCCAGGTGCAGCTCAAGTATATTTAGAAGGATAGTTTCAGCTCTCAAGTACCTAAAATACATTACCATTCGAATGTTCCATTGAAGTAGCAAAGTATTCTTTATTTGTTTACGAGATCCGACTCTTTAATCTACTTCTGTATGATAGACTAATGCATTGCAGGGCAGATCTGTGAGACTAGGAGTGTATAATCCATTATCAATGATTTCTCTGCTTTACTAAGCCAACACTTTTTCATTGAGTGTTTTTGTTTTTCTCTTTATACGAATACTCCCAAGTAAATCTATTTCTGAGTACTTTGTGAAGCGCCCATTTACATTGAGCAGTTATGGGGATAAGTCAACTTTTATGTTCTTTAGTGTCCCCTTACATCAAATGCTAGTCAGGGCTAGATCCAACTCCTGTCGTGCTAAAGACAAAAAAAAAAAAAATCCTTTTATGGTCTGATGTGGCAATGCTATGACAGTTAAGTTCAATAAAGTGTCTCATTTAAACAAAAGGATACTGTCTAAAAATCTATTTCTGAGACAATGAGTGATGGATTTCCTGTTCTTAAGATATTGGTGTCTATGTGTGGTCACCTTTGCCATCCTCCAAAATATGTGCATTTATCAGTTATTGTTGGGAGTCTATGTCCAATGAATGATTTCTTTTCTTCCACCTACCGATGCCTTTCCAAACCGTGAATTCATCACTCTATGATCTTCAGAAAAACTAAGCAAAATCCATTCTAGCGTATGACCTTTGGCAGATCTTATGTATCAATTTCTTGATTGGCAGTCTCTTTTATATCTTCAACAAATTTTTGTGTGGTAAAAATTATTTATGGGACATATTATGAGAATTATTTTGGTGTATTGAGGGTGTGTTAATCTGCTGTCAACTAACACCTCATACTCTCATGTCGAGTTCATCCACAAGCTGTCTTTCTTCCCACACGTTTTGTCTAGCAGTTCACGTACTTTGTCCTCTTTATCATGACCTGTTTTCAAGCCTGAGTCAGCGTACAAATTCCCAGTAGGTGGCTTGCAAATCTAGCATACCTTTTGTGGATCCTCTCCCAATCAATTTTCCAATAATCAGCACTAGTACTGTCAAATCTAGCACGTTTCTTTTGAAGGTTCTTTGTTCTCTATTTGTGCAGACAAGAAGTACATTGGTTGCCATTTATATTTCTATAGTAATGGAAAGTTAGGTTGCCAATTAGTAAATGCCTGATAGCCATTCCCATTGCTCATTAAACTAGAACATGGTGGATTCAGGATTCCCTCGCGTACAAGTTTAAATCTTTGTCAATAACTGTTTGTTTCTGATATCCTTTAAATTCTCTAGTATAGCTCTGGTCATATCACTTCAGCTGTTGAACTGTTGTATAATAACTGAGCACAAGCATTAAAAATGGTGAGTTCAGTTGCATTTTCTAGATTACTTATACTATTTGACTTTTTGAGCAATTTTTATGAGTAATCTCCCTGTAGGTTTCATTAAAGACAGTTGTTAAATGAAATTTTCTATGTTGTGCCCCATAATCCATCTATCAAATTGATTTAAATAATGGAGGAATTTTATGAATATACAAAGTAGGTAAAGGCTGCCAGTATCTTTCAAATCTGTATGCCACTTGTTCCATTTAAGTGTCTGAAACAAAATCATTCATGGTGCAGTTTGCTTGTTGGGTGCATTAATAACATGATCTTTAAAATATATCTTGTACATGCTAGAGCTTTTTCCTGTCATGATCTATGCTGCGATCTGTGGGATTTCTTCTTTAATACCCTGATAAATCTGTTTGACTTTTGTGCCACGATTTTCACAAAGATTTATGTCATTAAGTTTGTATGTATTGGCTATCTTTTTATAATATAATTAGTTTGAAAACTTTTGAGAAGCTTTATTAGTGAGTCTTTCTTTTTATCACCTCTTTCACTTATGATTACATCAAGCTATTGACTTATTGATTTTGAAGGCCATTATTTTTGAAAACCATTGTCGGTCATATCTTCTCATGGGATCATATATTTTTGATAAAAAGGATAAATATTCTAATGTTGGCTATCAATTTTGTCATAAAAATGAAAGAAGGTGCAAGTCAAAAGCACATTGACATTCATTATTAAGTTATTATTTTATTATTATTTATGGTTCTTTACAAAGTTGACATGCCTTAATTGTGATATTAATAGGTACAAAGGAAAAGTGAAAGGAAAAGGTACATTGAAATCGAGCAAAAGCAAGCAAGATTGGAGTGAAGCAAAAGTGAGCGTCAAACTTGAAATTCAAAAAGCATTTTTTAATGCTTGAGGACTTCCATTTCATGCTTTAATTTTCTTCTTCAAGCCAACTAGATCATTGATTATCTTTCAAATTTGGGCTAAAATTGACCTTAGCAACTTACTAGCTATTCGATTTGGGTTAAAAATTGGACAAGAAATCTTCATATTTCATTTGGTGCTTAAAATGAATCACACAATTGCTTTGAAGGCTATAAAATGAACAAGTGCTTGAATTGCGTGATTTTGTCTTTGGTGCATTTTGAGTGCGTATCCTCTCCCCTTGTGCTTCGTGCGATCTAGGGTGCAAGAGAAACACCCAAAAAGAATTTTATTGCTTTGAAACACTTCGATTTGGGCTTCAAAATTGAACATCTTGTGCGAGTGTGAGTAGGGGCATTTTCGCGTACATTCTCTTTCTTTGTGCCATCAAAGACTGATCGAGTTATGGATTGTGTCTTTGCTTGCTTTTGTTTATCCTAGAGGGCCTTCCTTGGGGAAAAAGTACTCACCCAAGGGAACGACTCAACCGGTAACACTCTAAAGCCAAGAGTATTTCCAGCCGGGATATAAATGTGGGTATTGGTCAAACGCCATTATCACGTGGTTGGCTCCGACAAGATGGATCCGAAAGGGGACTCTTGCGAGAATGGAGTCAATCTCCTGAGCGGAAAGTCCTTACTAAAAACCCATGTGCTAGAATTTTCCAAAATCCTTAATCTATTTGTTGGTGCAAGAACGGTCGTTCTGAAGCCACCCCACACTCTTACAGTCTTCTAGTAGAGATGGAAAGCATGCCATGGGAGTTTCATGGGTGTTGATGCTTGGCTGCCCCGATTGACGATAATGAGCCATGGAGGGGAGCCAGTGGGGTCAAGCATCTAACCATCCGCTAGAGATAAGCGTAGCTAGACTTGTCCAAGTGGGAATCCAACAAATATTGTCTTACACATCCATAGGGCTTGTACTTGTACTTCGTTTGAAAACATAGTGTGGTATTCGAAAACATTTTTCAAACAAACATTCAACATGATTCTCAAAATTTCAAGCCCTTTTGAGGAACAAATATCATTGACTCAATCCATATGTTACTACTTTCCCTTGGGATTCCGTCCTTAGAGGTTCACGAGCATTGGATTATACCTCAATTTTTCTTCTTAGCAGGTAAACAATAGGAAAACCCTTGTCTTAAGCTCATTGAATTTCCACATAACATATCTTGTGGGGTTTGAAGAAATTAAGACATTGCACATCTTAGGTTGAAAAACTTAATCAAAGAAAGTGTTTTTTGGTAAAAATAAGCCATTAAAAGCAAAGCTAAGCAAAATGAACTTTCATGTGTGTTGAAGACTCCAAATCCCAAAAGCACAAATCATTGATTGAAATCCAAAATGTTCAAATCATTTCTTGATTTACCAAAGGTCTTTAGGAAGCATATGCATGCTCTTCAATACCTAGGTCTAGGAAAACACAAAGTGTCTTTTTTAGGTTCACCTAAGGATAAAAAAAAATCAAACCTCTTTCATCCATCTTTCAAAACATCAAAATCCATCTCACAAATCATCTTTTGAAAAGCCTTGAAATCATCCTTGAAGTGCTAGGCTTTATGACAAAATCAAGAAAACACCAAAATCATTGAGACCAAGTCCTTGAAAACATTTATCAAAACACCTTTGGCTAGGAATGTGTAAATGCATCCTTTGCATATCCTTAGTCAAAGTCATCCAAATCATCTTGTCTAGCTTAGTGTATGTAGATGAATCCTTCTCCATATACTTAGTGAAACAATCATCTTATTTGGGTAGGTGTGGGTAGATGCATCCTTCTCCTCACACATATCCAAATCATCATCCTTTGAACACAACTATCCTTTAGATCATTATCAAAAATCTTAGGGTCTTTTTGTTCAAAATCAAAATCAAAATCCAAATCAAGATCAAGGACAAAATCTCAAAATCCAAAAATCAAACCAATCAAAAATCCAAAGCCTAGTATTTCATTCAAGATCTATCAAAAGCCAAAAACATCCATAACATCCTTAAACATCACCATCATATCATCATCACATTTGATCCTAAAAGCATCCTAAAAACTTTCACTTTGGGACATAAAATAGAGATTAATCCAAAGAATCAAGAGATTCATCTCCCATATTCTCGAAGATTGATCCTCATTTTATGGTTCTAACTAGATCTCAATACAAGAAGAGTATGGAAGCCAACAAAGAAACACACGCTTCAAGTGATCTTAGCCAAACCACTCCTGAAATGAATCCCATTAGGGATGAAAATCTCACAATTAGCCTCCCAACATCATCGCAAAACCCACAAGAGGAAACCCAAGGGGAGGATCTTACCTTTGGAATGTCTCACAAAGAAATAGCTGAAATGCTCCAAAATCTGGACAACCATAGAATCATCAACATCATGATGAGACTTAACCCTTCGTTGTACATGCTTGAACTAGCAAAATAAGAGGCCAAGTTGCCTTTGGATTTTGATGT
>VDFB02339621.1:0-37234 GCA_007258455.2 Sequoia sempervirens
TTCTATTCTTACATATTTTTGAAATAATATAGATAACTTATTCAAATTTTTATGTCAAGTTGCCTAACTCTAATTTTTCTGAATTTTCATTGCCACTTAAGGGCCTGTTTTTTCCATGATGATCCTGCACATACCCTCATATGTCATTTATTGTGCTATGAAGATGGGACGGTTTCTCAGATTAAATACTAAAGGGTCAATGGTTGATGGCCCAAATCAAAAGAAAGTTTGGGAATATTATGATCAGCTGGAGCTTAAGGAGGCGGAGAAACACTTTAAAAGAGTCAATGATGCATTTTTGTATGCTGTTATTAATCAACTCACATGTGACATTGGTTTCAGATTGTCACGAGATGCTATGGAATTCATCCAAGAGTGGGGATATTGGTTTATTCAATATCCCAAGTCCACTTATTTCAAATTGTTTGGTTATGATGGTCACCCATTCAAATTGCCAAGGTGTTGTGGTGACAGATGGGTTTTGATGGAGTTTGCTCATCAAGCCGCCGAGGTAAATGGTAAATTTTCTGCATAACATAAGACTATTTGTCATTCTTTCCCAATGCAATTGGGGTTTTATTCTTATTCCTCTTTAATAATGGCTAAAACAACAATAGAAGAATTTTAGTCCCTGAATTTCCAACAACATACTTACAGTAAATTATTTGATCTAAGGAGAAAAATGTATGGGTTGCATGCTTCTCAGTTTCCCCATCATCAACCACTTCTCGAGGAATTTTGGGCTAACCTTCAGGATTAGTTTGAAGTGAGAAAAAAGGGGGTATGAAAGATTAACAATTCCCCATATGAGAGATTTTGAGGTTAAGATGGATATTTCAGAAGGCACTACTGATGATGGGATCATACTTGATCCTTGATATGAGATGGATACAGTTTCCTCTAAAGATTTAGAGCCCATCAATTGGATGGAAAAAGAGGAAACTAAGATCCGTAAAATATCACGGGGAGTGGTGGAGAGGAGTTTGAAATGGATTGAGCTTCGGTTAAAGCAACCAAGGGGTAAGGATTCAAAGAAAAGGGGTTCTAGCAGTGAACCTACTTCCTCCACAGAGACAAAATAATACAAGAAATTGAAGAAAGGTGTTGCAGCGGTAGAGGAAACAACAGAAGAGTCTACCTCAGTAGAAGAAGAAATTTCAATACAATAGATTAATGAAGCCTTGCAAAAGGCTAAGGGAACTTATGAGGTGGTTGTTGTTGGGGTTGTTTCAGGACGAGGTGCCACACCTTTGGTTGTTGTACATCTTAAAATAAAAGTTTTTGAAGGACCAGCTACTATCCCTTCACAAACCAAGGATACTATTCCTACTATGCTATCAACATTAGGAACAACAACTGTTGAAGAGGAGAGGCCTCTTGTGATTGATGTAACATAATCACCTATCTTCTCGGACTTTGAAAGAACTCCATCTCAGGAAGGAGAAAGACCAAAATGGGAAGAATACCTGAAGAAGGTCGAGGAAGAGCTGGGAGAAGAAGAAACTAGATTTGAGCCTGGAAGCCTATATAGTAAGGAATTCGAATTGAATGAAGTTTTGATTGAAAAAGAGCAAGAGGAAATAATGGAAAGTGCCCAAAGACTAGTTGTTGAACAATTGGCTCAAGAAGAAAAAATTGAAGAGATACCCTGACAAAAGGAAGTTGCTGAGGCACTGAAGAAAGTTGAAGAAGAGACTCTTGCATTGGAATTGAAATTACAGAAAAAGGTTGAACAAGATAAAGCTGTAGAGGAAGAAATTCATGAAAAAGAATTGAGACAGAGGTTCAAAGATGAAGAGGAGGCTGCACAGAAGGAGGAAGAAAGGAAGAAGATAGAAGAGATTAGAGTCTAAAATGAGAAAATGAAGCAGGAACAGTTACAAAAAGAACAAGAGGATCAACAAAAGGCTTCTTCTCAGCAATCCGTTGAGGTAATTTCTTCTACACCTCCGTTAGTAACACCTCCTAGTGTTCAACAAGTGACTACTCGACCAGCTGCTCCCACTTGGCTTAAGCTAAATTTGGAAAAGAGACAACAAGTGTAGGCTCAGCCAGTGGCATGGGATGAAATGGTAGCAAAGATTGATAAAGTGAAACAGAGGAAGAAACCTCGTGTTGTACATTCCACAAAGTTGACTGATGAGGGAGATTTGATAGCAAAGATTTCTACCCCTATTGCTGACAAGGAGGACAAAGAATTGCAGGTTGAAGATTATCAGAAAAACAATATCAACCTGGGAAAACATACAAGAAATCAACAAATAAATCTGATCGATATTGTTGCCTCCTCCACCAAATCAAGGTAAATCAAAGATAAACAAGCTATGGATGAGATTAAGGATCAAGTGGGAAAAATGAAATATTTTCTAAAGGAGTTGATTACATCCACTCCTGAGCAACCCACACCATTAGAGACCCCTATTTTGATGATCTGCAAGGAGGTGGATGGGTTGAATGAAATGAAAAAGAATACAACCTGGTTTGACAATTGGTTTAACGTTTTCAAGTCTAACATGGATAAGCATTTGGATGAAGGATTTAAACACTATTATGCAGGCCTTTCTTTGGTTAAGGCAATAGAAGAATTTATAAGAAAATGGTGGGAAGAGGAAGAAAATCTCAGGCAGTATTTGGGAAAGCTGAAGGCGATTGCTAAAAGTTCCAGTGAAGAGTTGGTCCAGTCACAGATTTTGGGTGATGAGATTCCTGGATATATTTCAAAGGCTATTAATGTGTCAATTTTCAAAACCTTAGAATCTTATCAAGCAAAGAATATCTATGGTTAAGGGCATTCATGAAATATGGGAACAAACAAGTATATTTGAGGATATTATTGCGAAACTCATTGACAAAACTTTACCTCCAGATCATAGACTTGAATCATTGGGAGAAATAAAAAATGCTTGGGAGGTGCGACTAGATAAGATAGTAAAAGAAGGAGACACTGTTGTGTCAACACTCATGGATAGGCTGCTAGACATCAAGTGTGGCATGTGATGGGAAATCACAAACATCGGCTAGTTAAGGGAAATTGTTGTTGCAGTGGAAAAGAAGTTTGAAGACTCAAAGTTTAAAGTTGACTAGGTCAATGGACCTAATGATGATACATTGAAATAGATTTTCTAGAATTATGATGAGTTTCATGGGATTCGTCACGAAGATGACAAGTAAATGAGAATATTTTGTTTTTGTCAACTAGTTTCAAGTGTCGTTTTGGACAACAACACTTCCATGACAATTTTTGAATAGATGGATGACTCCAGATCAGTTTTGGTGATTAGCAAAAGATAGAGTCATAAATCTCAATCAGATTTTGGCTGAATGGACACAAAGCATACCCTTTTAGCACCTGCAGTTCAATAGAAGACAACACTTGGAGTTAACTCTAGACATCCCTATAATTGTGGATCTTGATTTTGATAGGAAAGATTGGTGCTAATTTTGTCTATAATTTAGAATTCTCTCCTCATTGTAAAGGTCTGCTAATTGAAGTTAGATTGGCTACCTAAGAGAGATTAGATACAATTTACAATTTTTACAGCTTTTATGCAAGATACTCAAACACTTTTACAGTTTTAATATAAGTTGTTTTATTTTCAAAAGTTTGTTAGTTTAACGATAATGTTGATAAACAATGGTTATTTGTATGCCAATGCATCTTGCTGCGCATAACTATTTCTTATTTGATGGAAATCAATAAAAGACTCTGAATTTGAGACCATTTTATTTCATTATTTGTGGATGATCTTTCTTGATATTTGTTGATCTATTAATTTTGGTAATGAGTTTTTTGTGTTTTTTTATTAAAAAGTAAAAAAAAAAGGTGATGCTGAATGTTTGTATGCTCTAAATTTGCACTGTGAATGGATGCAATGGTATGGATTGTTTCGTAAATTGCATTGTTACATGGTTTTAGTTAATTATGGAATTGCTCATTATAAGGATTACGTGTCTGAATTGAAAGAAATATGTATTCATGTTTGTTGTCCCAAGCCTTGATCGATCTTTTGTTGTTTATTTAAACCCCCAAAACATTAAATTTCTTTATACCATCTAGTTTGTACTCGCTTACCAGTAGGCCCCCTTGAACATTATGGTTGTATGGACCACTAAATGATAAGAACACAGTTGAGAACCAACTACAGAGACCTTGGAAGATAGGTGGTTTTAGATCATTTGTTTTTTTTTAGGAGAAATAGAGTAGAAATATTCTATTTTAACGTTGGTGTGTTACTTTTGACCATCAACAATACTTTCTCATGATTTTATTTTCTTTTCTCTCCCTATGAGTAGATAAACTTTTTCACATGATTTTTTCTCCCCCTTTGACATCAATGACAAGGGATAAAGTTTTTTGCATTGTTCTCCCTCTTTAACACTAAACCAAGATACTTGCTATGAATACTACCCCTTAGGATTACACTCAACCAAAACAACAACTCTACACAATGACAACATTCCTTACTGCAACAATGACACTACCTACTCCCTTGAGAGGTAGCCACCAACATCAGTCCAAAAAAGAGATGAATCCATAGATTCACTAGACTGATGCATCTTCATATGCATCTAGTTCAATGAAGGAGGGGAAATAACCCCCAACTTCTCCTGAAGATACTCAAAAGCATCCTTAAGAAGAGCCTTAGTAAATATTTCAGCAATCCAACCCTTTGTAGGTACATATTCAAGCTTCACCTCATTCTCCATAACCTTCTCTCTCAGAAAGTGATACCTGATTGATATATGCTTTGTCCTTGAATGTATCATTGGATTCTTTGAAATGTTAATTGCACTTGTATTATCACAAAAGATAGATATAGGATCATCATACACTACTCTGATATCCTTCAATGTATGTCTCATCCACAATACTTATGTGTAGCAAGATGTTGCTACAATATACTCAGCCTCTACAGTGGATAAAAAAAATTGAATCTTGCTTCGTACTTAACCATGACACCAATCTACATCCAAAAAAGAATGCTTCACCACTTGTAAGTTTTTTTTGTCATCAACACAACCGACCCAATCTACATCTGTATAAGCACTTAATGTGAAATTAGTATCCTTAGGATACCATAAGCCATAATCCAGAGTTCCTCTTAAGTATCTGAATATCCTCTTCACAACTGTAACATGTGTCTCTTTAGGATCTTCTTGAAATCAAGTCGCAAAGGAGAATAATTTTTGCAAAAAAAATAGAATGATTTTTTTTTTTGTTTAGAGCACGATATAACACGATCACGTTATGTATTTTTTTAAAAAAATCAAAGGGGTGGCCACTTTTTGGCCCCCCGTCTTTGTGCACCCACCCTAGCATCATGTATCTTATCCTTTACCTTTTTCTTTATTTTTTTTCTTCAACTTGTTTTGATACACTTCATAAAGTTCTTTCTAACTTTCATAAGGTTGTTCACTATTTTAAACTATCTAGACTTATTACTAGATAGGATTTAAAATACATATATCAAATAAACTATAATCACGTTTCTTAAAATTATATGATTGGTACACTTTATTTTTAATGAGGTTAGTTTATTTCAATTAAATAACTAGTTTATTACTATAAATGTTTAAATTTAGTCATGTAATAATTATAAATTATTTGAAGAAGTTCATAAGGAGGTTTCTTGGGGGATTGTAAATAATTTTTTTAAGTATAATGACTCGAGAGGTTGATATGGATCTAGTGTAATATTTACAATTTTATCCCTATGAACATTTGTTAACATATTGATAAACAATAGAAGGGACAATTATCAAGTTCTCAAGCCATGGTCTAATAAGCAATATAGAAAATATATCCAAAGTAGGAAGAAAATGATATAATTTTTTTAATTCCTAAAGATCCACCTGAAGAGTTAAAATGACACAACCCAAAGTGTGAATCGATATTCCACTAGTCATCTTCATTGATACTCCTAAATAATCACAATGCTTCAATTGTTCATTATCTAAGAACTTGTCAACACATATATCAAATTGATTTGTAGAATATATGAGAGTGTCACCATTAACTTTGTCATGTATGTGAACTATCACATATAATTGACTATAATGGTTATTATGTGGAATTTCCTTATCTAAAAATGTGACCAATGGAGTAGCATGAGATGAAGAAGGCATGTCATATGTGGCATCCCCCAATCCATGCCACAACATGTATGTCCCTTTTAAATCAACATGTAAATAATCTAAAGTTTTTAATGGTACATGATAATTATATCTTGTGCATCAACACTATTGTGGTGACTAGGAAATGTGTTGGTATAGATTTGTAAGTTTTGGTTTGGAGGAGAAAATATTTCCACCATCATTGAAACATTATATATGGACCACTTTTCTATCAACAATATCTTATTTGTTATGCTTTAAATCCATGCAATATTGAGTATTATTTCACATAACTATATGAAAATATAAAAATTATTGTTTGTTATGATTCTTGGGAAGTGTTTTGCTAGGATTTAATGGATGAATAGGAGGAAAGTTAGTCAAATTAGAGACCTAAACTACGTTAAATAAAGGTAATGAGTTCAATTTTAGTGGAAGTGTTAGGCCTAGGAAAAATCTTGACAGGAAAGGTTATGTGTTTTATAAATATTGGGCACCCATTTAGGAATAGGTGCCTAAGCCTAAACTCTTACCCATATGGAATGGGTACATGTTTTATCTTTTAAAACAGGTACCCATTTTGGTTTTCAAAATGGGTACCCATTTCGAATTACACCATATACACATTCCTTTTTAGAATGAGTACACATATTGAAGTAGGTACATGTTCCATAAAATTTTAAATTTAAAACCCACAGTTTTTCTTTTTTTTTAGGCTTGGAAACCCAAACCTTAGCGTTAGAGCTACAAGTATAAAGTCAAGTTAATAGCAAGAGAAAAACTAATTTTAGCAATATAACTGACAAATTTATATATAATTTTTGGACCAAATTAAAACTCATTATAGATTTATAGATAATAATTTCTAGCTTTCAAATATGTCTTTTTTATTGCTAGACATATTTTTCTATTTATTAAGTAATTTTAAACAAAGGGACTCATAAACTTGAAATAACATATATATAACTACGGATTTTCATCCTCAGGAAATTGATGGGCTGGCTTGGCAGGCTAAGGCAGCACAAGTTGAAGAAGGTTGGACCACTGTTACTGGAAAAAAATCTAAACCCTCTGGGCCTTCTTTCGATATGACTCTTCGCTCCAACAAACGAAACTCTAATTGTAAAACCTAATGGTGTTTGTTTGTGAGCTGGTTTTTTTGCTGCAGTCTGGTTTTTTTGGCTTTTTTAAGCTGTTTGGATTTTGGTTGTAATGGGTTCCGGATCCCATCAAAATCTGTTTTCCCCAATTTCAAAAACATACATATAACTACTTTTTAATAACTTCTAGTTTTGAATTTAAAAAAAATTATGTTTGACCAATCTATACATCATTCTCTACATGATGAAAACAAAGTATTTTATAATTATTTTAACTCAAACTATCTTGGTTTTACATAAGGGGCTTTAAAAAACAAAAATTATGGCCAACAAAATATTAATAAAAAACTATAAAAAAATATCGTGACCAAATATCATCATCATATGCATATTTCTAAAAAATTAATTAGAGAAATATTTTTATTTAGGTCAAATTATGTTGGTCATACACATGCATGTTTTGATCCAAAACATATGATATTAAAAATTTACTTTTGTACATCTTTTAAAAAACTAAATTTTATCATCTGGGTATTAGAATAAATTACATTTTGAAAACTATAAACAATATCTTAACTTTCATATTCTTACACCATGTTAATATTTTATTTGTAAGTGCTTTAAACTTGTACTTCAACTATGACAAAATTTGATTTTTAGAAAAAATATTTTCACTTTTTGGTTGAAGAGTGGACCCAACTTCTTGCACTTAATAAGCTCAATAAAATTTGAACTACAAAATCAAAAGGTTTTTAACAAATTTATAAAAGAAGAAGAAGAATTTTGCTTTAAAGAGGATGATTGGAAGTATTATTTACTTGATAAACATTTTCCCTCTTGTCTTTGTAATCATTAACCTTAAAAAAAGATGTAGATATTTAAATTTTTGAAGGCTATGAAGAATCATTTTAAGTGGATGAACCATACTTGAATACATTATTCTTTAATATCTTAGCTTCAATTATTTTCACATGTACACAAATGTCAATTAAATATGTAAATATATTAAGGTGTGCACACTATTTGAAATTAGTTTGATTAATCCATTGATATAAAAATGTGACTCCAAATACAAGGGATGGTGCAATTTAGAATACAAAGACTAGAATCTTATGGCATAATCATTGATATACTAATTCAATCATTAAGCACACTCAAATAAATTAGAAATAGTAATCTTAAAGCCCATACTAGCTTTAAGTTACTTTTAAAATTCCTTTGTCAAATAACATGCATTAAATCATAAGAAAATAAACAAAACCATTCAATAGCATAATCATTTAAAGTTTTTGACAATAATTTAGCTAATAATTTGTCCTCATACACAAAGTATAAGCATTCTTTTGTGGACGAGTGCAAATATGTATCAAGGATCCTACAAAATAACCATTATAGTCCATTATGTGTAATAGTTCACCTACATGGCAAATTAATGGTGACAAGTTCTCATATATTCTACAAATCAATTTGATATATGCATTGACAAGATTTTAGATAATGAACAATTGAAACATTGTGATTATTTAGGAGTATCATTGAAGATGACTAGTGGAATATTGATTCACACTTTGGGTTGTTACTGTTAAGCTTTTGGATTCAACTTTGTAAGTTTTTTTTTCGACGTTTCAGATCACACACAGTGATCCATCATCAAGAAGAGGAAGAAAAAAATAAATCAATATCGTTAGGAATTAACGGGTTTATATGTTTTCTTCATACTTTGGATATATTTTCTATATTGCCTAGTAGACCATGGTTTGAGAACTTGAAATTGTCCCTTCTATTGTATATCAATATTTAAAAAGTTCATGGGATAAAATTATAAATATTACACTAGTTCCATATCAAATTCTTATTGAGATGAGTCATTATATTTTAGAAATTTATATACAATCCCCAAGAAACCTCCTTATGAACTACTTCAAATAATTTAGAATTATTACATGACCAAATTTAAACATTTATAGTAATAAACTAATTATTTAATTGAAATAAACTAGTTATATAATTTTAAGAAATTATAGTTTATTTGATATATGTATTTTAAATCCTATCTAGTAATAAGTGTAGATAATTTAAAATAGTGAACAACCTTATAAAAGTGAGAAAGAACTTTATGAAATGCATCAAAACAAGTTAAAAGAAAAAAATAAAGGCTAAGATAACACATGATGATATATATTGTATTTAACCTCCTCTTCCAACTAAGAATGATATGGGTACTTATTATAGAGGTTGAAATTTCATGTTAAATTTAATACTTCATAGATTCCAAAGAAAAATATTATGATTTAATAGACGCATAGTCTTCCCATAGGACCATCTCCAAAGAGCCAAGACAAATGAATAAAGAAAGAAAATCTTATAGAGGAAACACATGGCATTGCAAAAGAAAGTTGTGCAATAGGTGAAGAAGAGTATGATGTTACTTTTTGGGAGGAGTATTCCTCTAATAATAAATTTAATATTCCTCTAATAAAACTAATGGTACATTTAGTTAGCAGATTAGATGGCTAATTTACAGGTTACTGCGGGGTTTTTAAAGCTCTTATACCAAATATATAGAATGAAATCATTTTATGTTACGTATGGGCTGGGCATAACCTGGTTACTGTGGGGTTTTTAAAGCTCTTATACTAAATATAAAGAATGAAATCATTCTTCAGACACCATGAAAGCGTTATGTATTGGCTGGCACGGGGCTTAACCTGGGTTACTCCAGGGTTTAGATTGGGTTTTTCTTCCTTCTTCTTCCTCCTTCGCCACCCTCTATGCGAATTTGTTTATAAGGAGTGACTGTTTTCTTGGGATTGAATCGCTAAACGTGCAGCTGCTACGGATTTTGATTGATTTGCGGCTGTAAAATGCAGCTGCTACGGATTTTGATTGATTTGCGGCTGTAAAATGGAAGTAGTCTGGGATTTGCAGGCCGTGGTGGGGGCGGCTGTTGGCGGAGATTCGAACCCACGAAGCCAGGATGTGTGGCAAAGAACTCCACTGCTCACGCACCAGAACCAGAGGCAGGTTAAGAGAAGTGCCGTTGCGGCGACTGAGAATGTATTTGTAGCGGCGGCTCAGCCGAAGTACAGAGGAGTGCGGCGGCGCCCTTGGGGCAGGTTCGCGGCTGAGATACGAGACTCGACAAGGCAGGGCGCTCGGATTTGGCTGGGGACTTTTGATACTGCGTTGGAGGCGGCGCTCGCGTACGACCGCGCCGCTTACTCCATACGCGGCGCGGGTGCGGTGCTCAATTTCCCTTTCGGTGCCGCAGCCGATCTTCCTTAGCCACCGCCGCCGCTGCCAGCGAGGAAGAGGCAGCGGACTGATGGAAGCAGTTCGGTGATCGAGTCCACGGGGGTAGTGAATATTTCCGATGGCTCGGCTCCCATGGCGGCTTCCCCCGGCGTATACCAGTGGCATTTCATGCCCTAATTTGTTGTTCTTAACTCCACATTTTGATCGGCGTGGAGAAACGTTTGTTGTTTACGGGTTTTGTACAGAGATTTATACTTATTTATTGAATATATCAATATCTTTACTCCACATTTTGATCGCCGCGGAGAATGTTTTGTTGTTCACGGAGGGATGTATATTTATTGAACATATGCATCGCACTCCACATTTTTGTTCAGCGAGTAGGGCTTTTAGTTTTGTTTTCAGATTTCGTATATTTATTGAGTATACGCCTTGGGATATTTGTACGCCTGTTTATTTCACTGTTTTGGTTTCCTTTCATGTAATAGTGCTAAGATGCACTTTCATGTAATGATTCTGAATTTCCGCCTCTCGATTGAGAACATCAAGAATGCAGACTCAACAGTCCGTTAAATATCGATCTTGCGAAATGATTGATGTTCCGTAAATCGACTTAGTGGAGAGAGTTGGCTGATTTTGGTCACGTGCCAGAATTAATAAGCTCACTCCAGCAAGAGAAGAGCCCTATATAGGCTGTAGTTAACCTGTCTGCCATCATTCGTTTAATCTTTCTATTTACTCTTAATAGATCGCAACATTAATCATTAAAAAACAGTTAGAATTGCACAGGGAAAAATCATGAAAACAATGAGCGCAATCCTTATTTCGGCAGCGTCTATCCAGCATACTGGATGCATTCATGGAGTATATGTATATATACTTGTCAAAATATTAGTTATTTGTCAATGTCAATATGACAGACGCGACCATGATTAAGCCACTACAAATTGAAACTGAATAGGCCTCGTAAAATAGAATAAGATCGAAGGTTTTTAAAATTCATGCGGTGAAAGATAATTTACCAAACATTTTAGTTTTCTGTAGTTCTGATTTTCTGAAGACGATTTTTTTAAGTTCTCTGTAGTTCTGATTTTCTGAAGACGAATTCCCCTATTTTCTCAACAGCTTTTTAAAGAAATCCTCTAAAAAGATTATTCCAGGTAAAGCCTTCTCTGATATAAAAAGCTCTTCCTTACATAGCTTGTACCTCTGCACCACAGTTGCCCTCTACGGGCATAATCCTGCTTCCTGTATAATCTACTGAAAAATAGCGCAGACATCGTTCTAAAGGACCATTTCCCAAACCTGCACCATGAAATTAAAGAGGAAATAAATGAAAGATGTAAAAAATAATAGAAGAAATAAACATCAATACTGTTGCAGCAGCTGATTGATCATTGAATTTTATATATACAGATTGAATATACATGGTGTGCAAAATATAAGGCTTAGAGTTTAGAAACTAATATCCAGCAGCCAGAACAGAACAACCACAGGAGGAAAATGACATGCCCAACTTCCAATTTTTTTTAGTTTTTGGTTAATAAGAAATTTTACCAGCATAGGGAATACATGCAGCTTCATGGAGGACAAAAAAATATAGCTTTAAAAGGTCAGTGTATTTTTAATCAGCTGTTAAAAAATGGCAAAAGAACTTAAATAATGTTCTATAACAGTGGCAATGGAGAATTATATGCCATAAAAAATGGTTCATACTTTTCAATTGGAAATGCCTATTATTTGTCTTAATCTTTCTTTTTTCTTTTTTAATTGTCTTAATAAAAATATTTGCAAGTTGATCTTCAGTTTTGCAAAATCTCAATTCAATTTGTTTCTCAACCACAAGATTTTTGATAAAATGGTATCAAATATCTATATGTTCGGTTTGATTATAGAAGATAGGATTTTTTGTGATAGCAATTGTTGAGTTATTATCACAATAAATAATTGTTGGCTTATTTTTTTTCTACTTTAAATCTATCATAATTGTCTTCGATCATATTATTTGACACGATGCTAAAATTGCAGCAATAAGCTTGACTTTTATTGATGACAAAGATATAGATGATTATTTTTTGAAGACCAAGAAATGGCACATAATTCTAAACTTAAGACATAACCTAAAGTACTTTTCCTATCATCACTATATTCAGTCTAGTCACTATATGTATACTCAACCAATCCAAAGTTATTTATAGATGTATACAAAACACCAAAACTTGTATCACAAACATACCTCAAAACTCTTTTAATTGTGATAAGATGAATTTTATTTGGGTTTTGTATAAATCTTGAAAGCAAGCTAACAACATACATGACATCAAGTCTAGTATTTGTAAGATACATAAGATTACCAACCAAAATTTTGTACAATGTTTCATTTTTTTGAACCATCATCTTTAACTAATTTCTCATATAGGTTCATAGGTTTGTAGTTTTTCATTCTAAATTTATCAAGTAGACCATTAACATACTTCCCTTATGAGATAAAGATGTCATTATTTAGTTGTTTTACCTCTATTTGAAGAAAATAATGCATCAAACTCAAATTTTTCGTTTCAAATTCTTTCTTCATGGCATTTCTAAACTCATTCATTAACACTTTGTTATTTCTTGTGCAAATCAAATTATCAACATATAAACAGATTATGAGTAAATCACCTATACTTCAAAATTTTACATATAATGTAGACTCCCTTTAACTCCAAGTTTGAAACCATTTTTTTGAAAATAACCATCTATCCTACAATACAATGCTCTAGGTGTCTACTTAAGTCCATAAAGAGCCTTTTCAACCTATAAACTTGTTCCTATTTTACAACCTCATACCCTAATGGTTGTTCTACAAACACTTCTTCACTCAAGTAACCATTCAAAAAAATTGATTTAACATCAAATTGCTAAATTTTCCACCTAAATTGTATTGCCAATGCCAAAACTATTCTTGTGGTATCCAATCTAGCAACTAGAGAATATGTATCAAAGTAATCAATACTTAGTTTTTGTGAGAAGCCCTCTAGCATTAATCTTGTTTTATACCTTTCAATGGATCCATCAAACTTTTATTTGGTTTTGGAGATCTACTTTCGCTCAATAACATCTTTTTCGGTTGAAGGATCAACTAGTTCCCATGTTTCATTCTTTTCAATGGCAACAATTTCCTTATTCATGGCTTTAACCCATACTTCTTATTTTATTGCATCTTCTAATTGTCTTGGTTCAACTTAAATATGAGATAGAAAAATAAAATTTGTAGTTGAATCAAGACTAGTAGTCTATTAATAAATTTGTTTAAGGATTTTTACTTTCCTTGGAGGAGGACTCATGCCCGAAGAGGATTAGATAGAGAAGATGGAAAGTTCAATGAAGGTGATGCAATAGAACTTGAGCTACTACTTAGTCCAATAGGAGAAGATGGAACATCTTGTTCCAAATTAATAATTATTTCTCTTTCCTTATTCAAATTTGCATTCCATTGCCAAGCTTCATTTTTATAAAAGATAACAACTTGACTAAAAATTAACTTCTCAATTACCAGATTACAGAGTCAATTTAATCCTTTGTCTCCTCAATATAGCTAATAAAAATTCACTTCTCATTCTTATACAATCAAATATTTTTCTTTTTTATTTAGCTATGTGAGCATAAGGAATGCATCTAAAAACCTTAAGATGTGCTACACTTGATTTTCTACCACACCATGCCTCATAAGGTGTCATATTTATTATGTTTTTTTGTTGGTGTGTGTGTGTGTGTGTGTATATCAACAACTTCACCCTAAAAATTATTTGGTAGACCCTTGTCTTTAAGCATGCTTCTAGTCATCTCCACAATAGTGTTTTTTTTTTGGTTGCATTTGGTAACTCTATTTTGTTGAAGGGTGTAGCTAGCAACCAGTTTCTTTTCAATTCCATTCTTTTTACAAAAGTATTAAAATTCATTAGAAGTGAATTCTCCTAGGCTCTATCTGAATGCAAGATTTTGAAAGGACAACTAATTTATTTTTCATACTAGCCTTAAATTGTTAAAATTTGGTAAAAAAATCTAGTTTTTCTTTGATGAAATAAATTTAAGTCCTTTAACTAAAGTCATCCATAAAAATGAGGAAATGTCTATTTTTATTGAGATACAAAGTCTGCATTAGACCATAAATATCATGTACTAATACAAGTGGCACTTTTTCTCTCCAAGTTCTTCCTATTGGGAACAAATCTTGATGTTGCTTTCCAACAATGCATCCTTCAAAAATTTGAACATCTGATTTGATAAGTGGTCAAGTCCTTCACCATTTACTTATGAGAAAATAATTTTAGTCTTCAAAAATTTAAATTTGTTCATATCTCATATGCCATAACCAAGAATCATCCTTAATTTTTTTTAAGAACTTGAGTCTTATTGTATGCAAGTCTCAAAGGAAATATCCTATTTTGTAACATGTCAACTTTCACCACTATATTATTGCTCTTATTTTTGTCATAAATAACATATTCATTAATTTTTAAATATTACAAAATATTCCTTTCAATGAGTTGTCGTATGCTCAACAAATTTTTTTCCAACCAAGGGTGAGTGCATGGAAATGGTGTACAAAAAAGTGGCCAAATGGCCAATTTTCTATATAACGCTCTCACATTATGTTGAAAATCACATAACATGATTGCATTGTGGTTTGGTAAATACCAAGCCATAATGTGAGCATATTGTGTAACCACAAAATGTGAGAACATTTTATAAACCAAAAAGAAAGAAGCATATTTTGTGGTTGATAAAATGTGAAGTATGTTTTACAACTCATAAAATGTGAAGTGTATTCTACGGCTCATATAATGTGAAGTGCATTTTGCAACTCATAAAATGTGATTATATTTTGTGGCTTATAAAAATACACTCACATTTTATAACTTTATTCCATATATCTTGATCCTATTTTTTTTGTTCCTACATTGCTATTTCACTTCATCCAAAATTCTTATCATATATTTATTATATTGATTGTATATTGGGAGAATCATGGTTGTTTACTCTTTGCATGCTAGGATCTATTGCCATACTTGATTAATTAGATCTAAATCACCTAGCTTATAAATTTCCCTATGCTCATTGCAAAAGTTTGTAAAAATATATTTGTTGCAATTAGGTTCACTAACAACCTCATTAGATCCATCTCTCCATGTTTCCCTTTTAGCACTACCATTAAATTGAACACTTAAATTCATGAACTCATTAGAAGTGAAGGATGATCTCTAAGGTTGAGCTTTTTGGGCATGGAAAAGAGTATAGTAGGCCTTTGATTGAAGAAGAGACAGTGTATCTCTTTGTAGACACCTAAAATTTGACCTTACCCAACCAAACCTAATTTCTTATCCTAAGCCATTAATTAAATAAATATTTATTATTTATTTAATTATTTACATCATTTCCCTATCCTAACCTTTAATTAAAAAAATATTTATAATTTATTTAATTTTTTTTCCTTCACATGATCCCATTAATTAAATAATTTATTTATTTAATTAATTAATTCCACTTTATCCATTATCCTTGTCTGTCTAATCTTATCCCTCTAACTTGTTCACATGGATCATAATCTAAAATTTTCATCATGTGCCAAGTGCTCTCTTCATATATTTAACTAACTCCTTATCTAGATTCATTGAATCTAGACACCTACCCAAAGGCCAAAAAATATTTCCATCTTATCCATTCCTCTAATATCCCACCTCTTAATCCTAGCCATTCACATAATAATTTTATCCTTATCCCAATCTTAAACCTAGATCTTATCCCTTATGTGACACTTGCCACATAACTACATCTTTGAGCCTAACTCTAATCTCCATTCAATCTTATCCATCCATCATCAATCTATCGTAGCCCTTGATTTTGCTTCTTCAAAATTCTATATCTAGAGGCCCTCATCCTTCATCATCAAGAAGAATCAAGCTACATATGATACCCTTATGTTGTCATTTACTATCTCATTCACAATCATATCAAGGTTATGTTACTCTATTGAGCAATCCACATCTTATCATCATCATAAGGGAAAATCAAATAGAACTAGGGTGCATTCTATTTCATCTCATCTAGAAGGATGGATATTGTTTGAGGTATACATTTGATTTTCATGCATTATCTTATGTTGTTTCACTCTAATTCATTTTCCACATCTTCAGTTTGGCACGCCTAGTATGACCCACATCCCCATTTTAACCTTTTGGTGAAGTTTTGTTGATTTTTTGTGATACAAAAATCAATTTCGACACTTAGATTGTGAAATGGCGCCTTCATTTCATAGAAAGGTGCCTATACTTCACAAATTTGTGCCTTTGTCACCCAAAATTGTGCCTTCATTCTATGCATTTGGATTGAAAATTTAGGGTTTCTCCTAGGGTTTGAATGATAATTGGTGCCTTGTTTTGTAGGATATCATCTCTCTAGCACTTTATTTTTGTAGGTTATCTATCTCATTGATTGCAAAAGTTTATAGGGTTTCTCTAACCTAGGGTTTTATTGAAGCTTTCTAGGATATTTGAGCTTGCATCAATCTTGTGATATTTTGGGATTATTGGTTGACATATTTTTGTAGTATTTATGTGTTTTCTAGTGTATCCTAACTTTGTCTTGTAGGTTTCCAAGTTGGGTTGATCAAAAACCTCATTTTTTAGATTTGAGGCATGTTTTAGGATCTTGTCTATGAAACTACGCCTCTATTTCACAAAAAGGAACCTCTATTTCATATATTTGAACTTGTAAATAATCTTGAGGTACCTTTGTAGTGTAAATTTGGGCCTAAGTTGTCTAGTAAAACTACACCTTTGTTTTAGTTTGCAATTTCTAGGGTTTTTGAGCTTGATTTTTAATCTAACTTGTATTTTTGGTCAACTAACAAGTGGTACAACTTGTAAACACTTGTCAAGTACCATATTAATCAATATTACTAATGGTTTGATGAATTTTTTTTTTCCAAGACTTTCTTTCTCAATGATCTAAGAATTTTAAGTTAGTATAGTGGGTTAATAAACATTGCTTGTCATGTTTGGAAGGGTGTGTAGACATATGCTCTCTCTTTGTACTTAGTATGATCTTAGATGTATGTGGTCCATTGGATATTGACTCTTTGGGTAAATATTGGTATTATGTCTCTTTCATTAATGATGTCTCAAGATACACTCTGATTTATTTTATGCATTCTAAATCTGAATTTTTTACTTAGTTTAAGGAATTTAAGGCTTTAGTTGAAAAGAAAACAGATTATAAGATAAAAGTGTTGAGTTCTAACAATGGGGCTGAATATTTTTCTAAATAATTTAATAAATTTTGTAACCATTTGTATGTATTGTTTGGAAAAAGACATCTCCTTAAACTACCCAACAAAATGGGGTAGCAAAAAGAATGAACCGAACCTTAATGAAAAGAGCTAGGAGTATGTTAAGTAGTGCTAAGTTTGATAAATGTTTTTTGGGCAGAAGCAGTTGTTACTACTTGTTATTTAATTAATAGATATCCTTGTTCATCTCTTGTTGATAAAAATCCTTATGAAGTGTGGATAGGTAGAAATCCTTTTGTTTCACACTTAAGGGTCTTTGGTTGTGAGGATTTTGTTCATGTGCCTCGAGATAAGTGATCTAAATTGGATCCAAAAGCAGAAAAATGCATCTTTGTTAGTTATGGCGAGAATGTAAAAGGTTATAAGCTTTGTAATCCTCTAACTCATAAAATAATCTTATCTAAAGATGCGATTTTCAGGGAATTTAGAGCTTACTCAAGAGAAGAACAACCAAAGGAGAAAGATAAGACAAAAACATTGCACAAGTTTCGAGACAAAGATTGAGAAGCAAGAAGATGCACATGTGGAAGAATAGTTGGATCTAAGGATGGAGAAGAAGAAGAGAGTTCAAATAGTTTATAGGATGTGCAAGATGACCACACAGAAGAAGAACAAGTAGAGATCATTACTCCTACCTTGAGGAGGTCCACAAGGCAATGAAATCCAGTTGGCAGGTATAGCCCATCAAATTACCATTGTGTATTTTCTTTGTTGAGTACTGACAATAAACCTAGATCATTCAAGGAAGCTCTCTCTTTGGAGGAAAGTGAGTCTTGGTTGCATGCCATGCAAGAGGAGATAATGGCCTTTGGATAGTTGTGACCCCTGGGATCTTGTTATTTTTCCCAAAGGAAGCCCATTGGATGCAAGTGGGTATTTAAAAATAAATTTGGTGCAAATGATCGGTTAGAGTGATACAAGGCCAAATTAGTGGCTAAGGATTGCTTCCAGAGAGAGGGAGTTGATTTTGGTGAAATTTTCTCTCCTATTGCTAAATTAACTTCTATTAGATTCCCATTGTCTATTGTTGTTGCTTGTGATTTTGAAATAGAGAAAATAGATGTTAAAATTGCTTTCTTGCATGGGGATCTTGAGGAGGAAATATATATGTGATAGCCTAACGATTTTGTTGTAAAAGGAAAAGAACAATTGGTTTACAAGTTGAAGAGATCTTTGTATGATTTGAAACTATAACATACACAACTTTCTAAATAGGAATTACTTAATGAATTAACTAAAAATTAATTATCATACGCTAAAAATATGATAGTAAAATTTTTTAACTTCTAAATAACATTTGTTTAACATGATCCAAAATAAAATGAAGACTACAACTTTGAATTTTAAAAGCAATGATTACAATTTGGAAAAAAATATAATCTTCTCTTTTACAATACATAGATGATTTTTTTTTAAAGTAAACAAGTTTACAATACATAGTAAGTGTTATAAATTCTTCCATATTTGTAAATATGCATCTATCTCACAAGTCTTGGTGAAGTTGTCTGCAAGAGGGAGAGCATCACCTGAGTGCTTTACCTTCAACTACAGACTGACGGTCCCTCGCTCACCTTCCAACTGGAAGTACAACCCTACCCTTCACGAGGAGTATAGACAAGGGAAACCAACAAATAAATGCCATCTAAGTCTTAGTGTTGTGTTCTACATAACCAATCGACCATACAAATTTAGACAACTTCTAACTAAGTATGACCAATCTGACTGGATTATGCAATTTGGAACAATGTGAACCGACTAGTGCAAGCAAATACTTTTGTATTAATTTGGCCAAATTTTTGAAGAATAAAATAAACACTTCCATAGGAAATGTAGTCATGAGTTCACACACCTCTAACTCGACTTGGAAATGACCTTTCACCTAAGGTTTAATACATGGTTGATTTGTTTGACTCTTTTTCTAACTTATCATAAGAAGTTAAGATAAAAAAATGTATAACTCTCTATGGTTGATAAACAACTAAGGTCATAGAAACATTTTCCTGACAATGAACATCTGTATTGCGTACTCACAATATCTTGGACCCTGGCTACTACCACTTGTTCATAAGTTTTTGATTTCAATTCCAAAAGTGAAAAACTCTCCTATTTTCATGCATAATACTTTTAAAATTCTTTTACAAGGTATAGTATTTTCAAATAATGACACTGCTCAAGACACCTTGTATTTCTCTTGAGTTCATGTCAACTCAAAACATAAGTAAAATAAAATTTTATTCACTGATAACAAAATAACTTCTTAAATAATTATGATTTATCTATGTTTTCCACTTCGTTCTTCATACAAGAACATATTTTATATTGTTGATATATGTACAATATATTGTCAATTTCTTTTACAAGAATAAGCACATATTTATGGTATTTAATCTTTCAACAACTTTGAATATTAATCTGATTTCTTTCAATCAACATATCAGAATAAACTTTAAGCTTATCATACAAATTTATAAATTTATAATACAAAATATTCTTTGCATACTCTATATTTATATATATACATATGTATCTGTATATATCCATATATGTATATATATATCCATATATGTATATATATATGTATATATGTATATATATATGTATATATATATGTATATATACATATGTATAAATATATACATATACATATGTGTGTGTATATATATATCAGACTACATATTTATTTTCCTGAGTAAATAGAATAATTTATTCAACTTACCACACCAGAGTAATAAGACTCCTCTCTACTATCATATATAGCTCTAATAGAGAAATTAAATAATTTCATGCATAGCTCTGTAAAAATTGAACTATTTTATCTCTATTCCTTAAAAAATAATCAATATATAAACTCATATAAACTTCTCTAATCTGAAACTTCATCTATATAATACTAAAAAATAAAATGATGGAAATAGATTCTATGATTCGTGCCTATAATAATACTATATCTCTACAGTTTCATATGTTCAATGCACAACTACAACACTCCAATCCAACTTCTCCAAAAAAAACAAATCTTGCTACAGTCTAAAACTCTGCTCTTCTTTATATTTATTCCATAATACAAAACACATCTAACAACCAACTATACATCTAATATCAAAGTGCTCAAGAAATGCCTGCATCAAAACATATATCTTCCTTTGTACTCAAACATACAACTACTCCTTTTCTCTTTCCACATTGAAGAGAATGAATGAATAATAATCAACAAACTCCTGTCTAAAGCTCGCAGCCCATACTAAGTAACTATCTCTCACATTAACTCCAAATTGAAACTTAATGGCACACCCCCATTATGCCTCATTGTAGGCATTGATAACATATTTTTAAGGTAGTAATATATCCCATGATGGAGGCTTTAGCCTCACATAGGGGTTAAAACAGTCTGATCTTATTTAATTTCCATTACATACATTTATTGACACATTTAACTGCCTCAAAAAGCCACAAATCATTTAACAGGTCGTTGAAATTTATGCTAACAGTATAACAAATTATATATATATATATATATATATATATATATATATATATATATATATATATATAAAGTATTTAAATAATAATCAAATAAACTCTATATAAATCGATAAATTAAAAAGATGATGTTGATACAACAAAACACCTTGTTATTGTGAAAGACTAGGCCAAAGGCCATACTTAGACAAAACAAAAAATAAAATTAATGACAATACTGGGGTTACTTACCCAAACTTGATACATAATGCTACGTGAGTGTGTGTTTTTTCTACTCAATTGGAAGTATCTTGTTTGTTTACCCATGTCTATACTCTTCTCTCCAATGATACTCTTCCAATAACATAGTTAGTCTGTTATTAGTCACAACATCATAATCTTGATTTAAAATAATAATCATTAAAATCAAAAGACATTTCATTGCATTATAATTTCATCAAAATATCAAATGACATATAATCATCCACTAATGTCAAAAACACATTTTTAACATAAAAGTTAAAAGTAATTACAAATCAAAATTTGGGGTGTAACATATCTTCCCCCATAAGGATCATCATCCCTGATGATTCAGTGTATCATTATAAGATCTTAAAACAAGCTTTCTTTTAGCTATTGAAAAGCAATAAATAAATGAGGAAAGTTATGATAAAATTTATTGTAATCCTCCCAAGTGGCACTGTCATTTGCATACTAGTCCCACTAGACCTTACACTGAGTAACCTCTCTATTGTGCAAGTGGAGCTTGCGTACTTCGATCACCTTGAGAGGCTCGGTCATTACCACTCCTGGATCATGTACCTATAGTGCATTCCAGTCAAGTATATGATTAAGACATGTTATATACTTCTTAAGATATGAAACATGAAACACATTATGCATCCAAGAAAGAGCTAGAGGTAGAGCGATTTTGAAGGCAACTAGATTAATCACTTCGAGAACTTCAAAGGAACCCACAAATCTAGGGGCTAGTTTGGATGTCTTCCCAAAATTTATGGAACTCTTTTGAGGTTTGACCCTTAAAAGGAAATTTTCTCCCACTAAGAATTATTTTGGTGTATGCCTAGCATCAACAAGCTTTTATGTCTATCATTTTCTTATGCCAATATTTTCTTGATCAACTTGATTTGCTCCTCCATTTCTGATAACAATCTCAGTCCAATGCTAATCATATCTTCTATCTTACTCCAACTTATAGGAGTTTGGCACTTTCTTCCATATAATGCTTCAAATGGATCCATCTTTATTGTGAAATGATAGGAGTTATTGTATGCAAATTCCACAAGCGAATGATAGTCTTCCCACTTGTATTGTTGAACCATGCAATACATCCTCAACAAATCTTCAAGAACTTGGTTTACCCTTTCTGTCTGACCATCTTTCTTAGGGTGATAGGTTGAGTTTATATTAAGCCGAGTTCCAAGTGAAGAAAATAAGGTTTTCCAAAACCTCGATATCATGCATGCATCTCTATCTGAGATGATCTTCTAAAGAATTTTGTGCAATCTAAACACTTCCTAGACAAACTTACGAGCTATTACCGGTGCTACATCTATTAAATTTCCAGGTATAAAATGAGCTACATTGGTGAGTCTATCCACCACTACTAAAATAACATTATGTCTATTTTGAGACATAGGAAGACCTTGCATAAAGTCCATATTAATGACTTGCCATTTCCACTCTGGAATTTCATGAGGATACAAAAGTCCTACCGAGTGATGATGTATAGCCTTGACCCTCTAGAATTCTAGACATCCTTCTACAAATCTTGTAGCATCATTCTTCATTCCTTTTGAGAAATAAAGTGGTTTTACATCAGCTAGGAGTTTTGTCACTCCTGGGTGTCTTGAATATGGTGTGGAATGAATCTCTTTCCACACAATATTTTTTAACTCCTCAAATTTTGGAACATACATTCTTCCCTTGCACCTTAAAAGTTCACCTAGTTCAAAATAGAACCCATCATACCTCAAATATTGAGGATTGACTAAGAGAGCTTACTTAACTTGCTCATAATATTCATTTCCCTTAGACTTTTGTAAAACTTGGTCTTTAAAATCTAAATGAATAAAGACCATTGAGGAAATGTGTTTCCTTTGACTCAAAGCATCTACTACTCAATTTCCTTTTCCTTTGATATAACTTATCTCAAAGTCATAGTCATATATCAATTCCAACCATCTTCTTTTCCAAGCATTGAGATGTGGTTGGGAGAATAAGTACTTAAGACCCTGATGATCCAACCTAAGCTCAAAAGGCTTTCCCAATAAGTAATGCCACCACATTTGCAAAGAATGAACAATTTCCACCAATTTAAGATTATGAGGAGCATAATTTTGCTCATATGACTTTAATTTTCTCGACTTATAGGCTATAACTCACCCTTCTTACATAAGAATTCCACCCAATCCTTCTCTCAAAGCATCATTGATTACAAAAAATTAGCCTTTCGGATCAGAAACTTTCAATATTGGAGTCATAGTAAACTTCTCTTTATGTTGATCAAATGCCTTCTGGCATTTTCTGACCAGACAAAACATTTTCCTTTTCTCTTCGACGGATCTACTGCAATTCCTCTTGTTGAAATTACATGACCCAAATATTGTACTTATTTTTGAAATAACGTACATTTAGAGAGCTTCCCATATAATTTGTGTTCCCTCAGGTGTTGTAGAACAAACTGCAAGTGTTGGAAATGTTCCTATTCATCCTTAGAATATATAAGAATTTCATCCAAAAATACCAAAACAAATCTATCTAGGCAATCTTTGAAGACACTATTCATCAATTTCATGAATTTTGTTGAGGCATTCGTAAGTCTAAAAGGAAATACTGTGAATTTGTAGTGTCCATACCTTGTTCTAAAAGTTGTTTTGTGAATGTCTTCAGCTTTTAGTCTTAACTGATGATATCGATATCGTAAATTGATCTTTGAGAATACTACTGCTCCATGCATTTGATCAAAAAGATCATCAATACGTGGTAAAGGATATTTATTCTTTATTGATTCCCTGTTAATCCTACGATAATCTATGCATAAGCACAAAGTACCATCCTTCTTTTTGACAAAGATTACTAAGGCTCCCTAGGGTGAAACACAAGGTCTAATTAATCCTTTAGACAACAATTATTGCAACCGAGCCTTTAGTTCCATCAAGTCCGTAGTGGTCATACGATATGGTTCTTTTCAAATTGGTTTTGAACCAGGAATTATATCAATGGAGAAATGTAACATGCTATTCTCAAATAACACTAAATAATTCAAAATTGACAATGTGCATATAATAATTTCAAAAAAATAATTCAAATTAAATACCATCATAGCATAGCATGTCATCAAATTAAGTTACATCCATACCCAATGTCATAATGTTTGGGTTACAAGGGTACATAGTTTAACTAGTTTATATTCTCCAAGTATTCATAACAAATTTACATCAAGAGTACTACAATGTATAAATAAATATAAGTTGGAATCCTTGAAATTCTACTCCAACATTCGCCCCGCAATCGATGGGTGAGAACATGGTTCAAGCGCTTTTTCCACCCAACCACGAAGCTATGCTTCCCCAAAAAGTTCTTCCTAACATGAAGAACCACCAACCCTATACAAAATACTTAGGAAAAAGAAATTGAAATGTAGGATGGAATCTAGTGCGTGCCTAACATAACTACATGCATTTATATCCAAAATTTAGAACATGCAAAGAATGATGTTAGGAAATGACATAGAACTAAAATATAAGTGAGTCCATATATCATTATGGTCTACAAAGCTTGGCCAATCACATGTCGTATACAACAAATAAATGATAGATCTAGAAAAGCATAATCTATGCCCTCTGTTGTCCACTTTTAGCAACCATCTCGGAAGGCAACTTTCCCCAATATATGATGAAAAAAATCTTTCCTAGCTACACTTTTACCTTAACAATTATGTTTCAGGTTTACAATAGAATAACTAGGTGCACATTTTGAATTGAATAATTCAACATGGAAGTTTTCAAGCACAATCTTTGCATGATTTAACGAAGTAAGCATAATGGGAGAAAAATGTTGGTAAAGTCAAATGCAAGCACATGCACAAGTAAATAATTCCATTCCTTCAACTTCCATTGAAACTTGATGTTTTCATAAAGTAAGAAAAAAACTCATTAAAAGAAGGTATATCACATGTACATGTGTATATGCATAAATGGTAGAAGTATGTATATACACATATATGGCCTTCTATTAAAGTATTTATGTATGTGTATACATTCTTTAGAAGTAAAAGAAACATTCCATGCATAAATTTTGTCTCTTGATTCATTAGCTAAATGTATGATAAGTTTGCATTATCTATTTATTTCAACTAAAAACTATTCCTTAAAATAGATCTCGAACTAATCTATACCTGCTATGATTGCATGAGAATATCTGGTCTAACTATAAACTCACGACAAGCAATTTTTTCCTTTGATGAAATTACTTTAAACTTCTCTACTGTTTTCTAAACTTGCTATTCTTAAACATGCATCAATAAATAATTTCGTAACAAGGATGGCCGAGGATTACCCTTTTATACAAGTAATATTCTTGTTCAGTATTCTGACTTAAATGTTGGAAAACCTGCAAAATGCATTGAAAACAAATATGATTGCAACATATAATCTAAACAAACAGATCTTTTGGAAAACTTATACTTCTAATAATTCAGTAATCCCTTAGTCATCGATTTTGTATTCAAGTTGCCGGCTTCTAAACACTTATTATAAACACCCTAATCTGGGTCATCGATTAACCCAATGAAGTTATTGAGACACAAAAAATGGTTCGGGTTGCTAGAACCCAATTTCCTTGCCTCTCATGCATGGACGCCAGGATACATATGAGACTGAAATACTAGTTTCAAATACTTGTGGTTTGATTCCATTTTGCATGCAAATGCTAGTTTCAAATTGCATGTTTTCAGGCAAGTTCCAATTATTCAATTCTCTCCTTAAATCAAAATCTTCAAATTAAATAAACATTATCCTCTCCTCTCAAATGATTTGTTTATTTGTTTATTCTTTTATGAGCAAATTCTTAAATCTAATGAATCATTAGCACAAGTTTAATATTTAAAGGTGTTAACGTTATGAAAATGAGATACATCATAAATAAAATGGTAATTATATTTTCCATCAATTTCTCTTTTAAATCATAACGACTTCTTCTTTCATTTATATTGCAAACATGGCAACCACTCAGAAGCTCATGTTTAGTCGACTATATACAAAAGGAAAATGTAGATATTTCAATCCCTATGTGATGTGTATGTCAAATCCCATCAAGCTTATCGATGTCAGTTGACTAAGTATCCCTACCTCAACCATGTTCTCGTTCTTCTTCTTCGACCTATTCTTGCACTCACACACTTGCACTTGCAAATTTTCATCAATAAAATTAGCCATAAATCAAAACAAAACATATTCATCGCTTCATCATAACATCTATCTTTCACATTTGATCATTAAGTTTATGTATAAACATTTTTCAAATGACATCACTCATAAATTTAACACATGTCAAAAATTGATAATCAATTTTTTTTAATTTTTTCGAATAACTTAATATTATTTAATGCAAGCAAAAATTTAGATGTGATAAGAAATCAAAAAATCTTTCCAAGTGTAATCCAAGGAGTTCATCTGGAAAAACATCTTGAAAATCTCGAAGAAAAAGGTAGTCATCCATAGTAGGTTCTCTTTGATCCTTAATATCATCTTCTTCAATTCCTTGGAGTTTTTGAGACTCACAATACATTAGGTCATCTTGAAATATAAACTCTTTGAGTTCTTCTAACTTCTCCATCTTGACCACGAAGAGTTGAAACCCTTTTTGCTTTGTCCTTTTGAGCTACACGGTAGAGATTTGTCTTCTCTTGACTTCTCTTGGAGTGACTTGAAGGAAGACCTTGTTTCCTAGGTCATCTAGACACACTACTATTTTTTCAAAATAATCTACCTTAGCCCTATTCATCCACAACAAATTTATTCCTAACACAACATTATAGGGCCCTAAAGGTGCTACATAAAGGCTCACCTTGGTTGAAAAACTTGGAAGGTTAAATATGGCTTCAAAAATACATTGCTCCACCTAAGCTTTTGTCTGGTTAGCATATTTGATTGACCAAGGTTTTTCCATAAATCTAGCTCTTCTACGAAATTATTTAACACTCTTGGTGCAAAAGAATTTGTGTTGCACCAATATCGATCAAAATTAAAATAGGAACTCCAAATAATGTACCTATTGTCTCAATAGGAGTAACATAGTACTTTGCTTTCCAATTATCCAAGGTTGAATGGATCCTTTGCTAGAAGGAAACTTGTTGGGTAGGTAATGGATTTCCTCGCTACTGATCTCCTTGACTCTTGTTCAGGAATTGGTTCACATAGTGATCACCCCCACAAGAAAAACATCCTCCAAGAGGTCCTCGCCTTTCAAAAGGTTTACCCAAGTTATCTCCATTCCTCCTAAAATTGCTATTGTTTTTCTTCTCATTCTTGGACTCATTCCAATTTTTCCCAAATCCCTTATCATTTTTCCTCCTAGCTTCCTACTTATCATTCCTCTTCTTAAAAGGTTGAGAAGATTATGACCAATTGTAATTCTTACGATTCTTCTCACAATAAGCGGAGATGGTCTTCATTTTTTGCTCTTGCTCAATAGATTTCTCAAATACTTGATCCATTGTTGGTGGAACATGAACATCAACTTCTCCTCCTATCTAGGCATTCAACCCCATGATGAATTTTCTAATTCTGAATCTTTCATCCTTCTGGTATTGGGGTACGTACTTCAAGAGAATGTAAACTTTTCCTAGTACTCAACCATAGACATGTCTCCTTGTCACAAATTCTGAAAGTCCGTCAGCTTCTGGTCAAAGAAAAGTTATGGTAACCACCTTTTCCTAAAGATGGCAATAAATTGATCCCAAGTTAAGCTTAAAGAGCTTAATCCCAACTCCATCTTCTTATTCATCCACTAGGTGAATGCTTCTCCTGCTAGCTGGTAGGCACCCCAAACTACCTTAGTCACTTCAGAGTAATTTCTTATCTCAAATTACTTTTCCATCTTTGTGAGACAGGCTTTTGTTGCATCACCACTCAGTGTTCCATCGAATTTAGGTGTTGTTACCTTTTTCATATCTCTCAACAACTCAATAGCTAACTAATTCTTCTTTTCATTATTAGTTCTTGAATCATAATTATTTTCCTCTCGCCCACTTTGGGTGGTGCGATCATGCCTATTTTCATCTTACCCTTCTTAAGATGCCCCATTTCCTCTTTCTGGCTTACTTTGGCCCCTAACTTCCTGCTCTAGGGTACCAATTATTTCCTTTGTTTCATTCAACATGGTTAAAATTTGGTCCAATTTAGCCATTGGATTTTCAAAAGAGTTTGATACCCCATGAATTTCTCCTGGGTTAATTCATGTTCGCACCATGATGGATTTCTACTCCACACCTGAAGTTCATTTTAAATGTTTGATTAAATCCTCTAATTTTAGTATTGCACTTTAAACAATAATAAACATTTATAACATTATCTAACTTAATTCATATATTTGGAAAGATAACAAAACTTTATTATATTTATCCAATGGACTTTTATACATCCTTATTTAATACAAAACTTCTTTGATTTTATGCGACTACAGGTCGCTATTAGATAAAGGTATTTCTTCGGGTTCTTCTTCACCCTTAGAATCTACTAGGACAAACTTGGAGGGTGAGTGTACTCGTAGGTACTCCTCCATCACCTCCTTTCCTATTTTAGGTACTTCATGACAACAACCAAATGGCATATCTCAATGTGTAGATGAATTATTCTTTTTAATAGAAAGGATAGGTATTATGGTCTTATTTTCCACCTTTCAACGTTGTTTCTTTTCCAATCGAATACGATTAAGAGTATTGACAATGGTTTCAAAGTTGGAAATTCATGCACCCCCTAAGTAGTTGATATTCTCCAAGAGTTTTATCTCTGGAGATGATTTGTTTTTGGCACTAGGCTAGGCAAGTTCTTGGGTACAGATTTCCTTGCAGTTTTCCTTGTTCTTCTTCCCACCATTCTGGCACAAGAACACTTTCAAACATTAGCTTAACTTTTAATGTTTGAGAAATAATTTTATAATGATCTCATAGGTCCATGTGTTGAACTAGGTAGCTCTGATACCATATGTAACATACTCAACTTTCTAAACAATAATTACTTAATGAATTAACTAAAAAGTAATTATAATACGCTAAAAATACAATAGTAAATTTTTTTCTTTCAAATAACATTCATTTAACATGATCCTATAGTGTTGAAATTTTATACCTAAAGCAATTTCACATTATTTTTTATCCCCCTAATTTATTGGTCTTAATTAAGCTTCTAATTTTTCCAAATTATGCATTCCAAAGCCTAATTTTTACCATTTTCCAAAGGAGGACAAGCATTAAACAAATGCATCCAATCATTAAATTGTCCCCAACTTTGAGTGTCCTAGAAATTTGGGCCAAGACCCAATCGCCCATGGGTGACTAAGTCTCCCCTTCTTAGCCAAGACCCAAATTTAAACATGTTGGTGGTATTTTAACATCCAAAATTCAAATATAAAGTGTTGGCTTTTGGAATCTAATTTTTGAGAAATTGGATAAACGCCTATAAATAATTGGTCATTTTACCATTTGAAATCTAAGTAACACAAAGTGAAATTAAGGAGCAAGTACCATTATCAAGAGCAAGTCAAGAGCAACATTATCAGAGTTTATTTATAGCAATTCAAGATCCAACATCATGCCAAATTTTATGAGTCTATGTGTGTCCATGTTCATGTTTTGTGAAGGCTAACATCTTGTTGTAGGTCTCCAAAGCATTCAAGTGAATCTATCAAGAAAGATCCAAATCCTTGAAGATAAGTGTATGAATTCAGTCCTTCAAGGAAGCCATTAAAGGGTGGTGAGTTGCAGCATTTTGTTCATTCATCATTTCCTTCCTTTCCATTAAGGTTTTATCATTGAAATTTTTCCATTGTGGAAGTGGGAACACTCACACGGGGTTTGACTAAGGCAAACCCCTATATGGCACAACATTTTCCCTCTTTGTGAATGTGCAGGTTACAAGTTTGAAGAGGATTGAAGATCAATTTTGTATTGTTGCATTTGTTATCACAAAAGTTGTCAAGACACGAAAACTCACCTACATAATTTATTTATGGCATTCTGACAAATTTGTAAGTAGAAAACAAAAACTTAGATCTAGCGCTAGAGGGCTCCAAAAGTTGATCAGGAAACCCCTATAAAGACCCATTCACCCAAGGGAGACCCAATCTTTGTAGACATAGCCAAACCAATTTTGGTGGGAAAATATACAATCATCTGCACCTTCCATATCTGTCAAAACTTGATTGTTTTTGTTTATCAGTTGTCAAGATTTTGCAATTTACGTATTAGGGCATATGGGATCATTAGGCTAATTATTCCAAATAATTTCCAACTCATTCCTAAGACTCAAAAAGATGTAGATCTAGGTCTGATTGACTCACCTTGGAGGTTGAAAGTCAATCTATGTGCCTTGTTGATTTGTATCCTAATGAAATCCTAGAAATGATGGTCCAATTGACCTTAGGTTTTTGGAATTAAACTTAAGGTCACCACATTCTTATGTTTCATTTTTGTGAACCTGACATGTTAACATCGTAACTTTCTAATTTGGTAGTCTTTCAAACCCTAGATCTAGGTTTTGCATTGCATTGTTTTGCATCTTTCATTTAGGGTTTCATCTTTGTATCATAAAAGCATAAAAAGAAAAAAAAATTACATCAAATATTGCATCATAATTTGAATTAGGGTTTTTTTCATCATCTTTAGATCTAATTTACATTCATTGGGTGGTTAAAGTTTCAAATTTTTCATTGCATTTAAATTACATCTTTCATTTAAGCCTAAAAAGTGAAAAAATAACATTGTTTTATTTCAAGTTTGCATCAAAATCATCATTTTCAGGTTGTGGCATCTTAGAATCAATCAATCATTACATTTCAAATCCAAAAATTGCATTAAAAACTTGTCAAAACATTTTTACCTTTTTTGCACACTTGCATTTTGCATTACATTGTCCTAAATTGAGCAAAATCTAGAAAAATATTTCAACCTATTTGCAAACAACAACATACAACTTCAATTTTTTAGTTTTCTAGACCCTAATCAAAGATTTAGATGCCTTGGGTGACCCTATCCTTGTACAGGTGTCTCAGAAAATTTTTGCACTGGTTTTTGTCTCTGGATTATCGGTCTATTTCTGCTTGCAATTGTCTGATTTGAAATTTTGGAAAAATGTTATGGCATGTATATGAAAGGTGTCATTTTGCTTGATTTGTTGCAAATTTGAGAGAAATTGTTAGATTTCAGTATTGAAAATTATCATATTTGTAGGAAAATTATTATATTTTTTGAAGCATTGCATAAATTGGGTAGTTTAGTTTTCATTTTTGCACAAGTTCATAACTCTAGGTTGTTACAACACATTGCAAATCCACAAGGCAAGTAGAAACATGTTTTCTTTTCAAATATGTGGTTTTGATATGGTTAAGCATGGATTGTATAAGTATAATCTCCCTACTTATGAGTAAAATACAATGAAACGAAATGAGATCATTAACAAACATGTTAGTCATTCTCCCAATATCTTTCCTAATTGTGAGAGTACCTTGATGCAAGAGAATGAAATCATTGACACATTTCTTAATATCACTTTGCCTATTCTTCACCCATATCCTGAAATCTCTCCTAATGGTGAGAGTTTTTTTGGTTCAAGAGGATGCAATCTTGGACAATCATGACAGTTTTTTGGTTCAAGAGGATGCAATCTTGGACAATCATGAAAATCATAATTGTTCTTCTCTCAATACCTCTCCTACTTGTGACGAAGGTATCTTGGTGTTAGAAGACCCAATCATTCAAAGTCATGAGAATATTGTTTGTTTCTCTCCTAAAACCTCTCCCCCTTGGATGGATATTATGACACAAGAGGATGAGTTCATTGACACATTTCTTAACATCACTTTACCTAGTCTCCATTCATCTCCCAACATCTCTCCCACTTGTGAGAATTTTTTGGTGCAAGAGAATGCAATCATAGACGATCATGACAATCATATTTGTCCTTCTCTCGATACCTCTCCTATTTGTGATGAAGGTACCTTGGTGTTAGAAGATCAAATCAGTGAGATTCAAGAGAATCGTGTTTGTCCCTCTCCCAATGCTTCTCCCATTTGGGAATATATTATGGCACAAGAAGATTACATCATTAATACATTTCTTTCAAAAGATAGTAAGATGGCTTGCTTAGATACTAAGGAAAACCTAAACCCCCCCTCAATATAAGATCACCAACAAGAAGTCAAATCCATTGAGGTTATGAATGCACAACTAGCCATTAGATCTCCCTTGATTATTGGACATCCAAAAAATCCTCTTGGACCTCCTAAGAGTCCTTTTGAACCCCCTAAGAGTCCTTTATTCATTGGACCTCCTAAACCACTTCTCATTATAGAACCCCGTATACCTCATGGCCATATCCTAAGCTTTACAAAGCAACTTACAAGTAACCATGTGTCACATCAACCAAGTTATCATGTTGTAGCTCACACGTATAATACTAGGAATAACAAGAAACCAAGACAAACTCCAATATCCATCCCATTTCCTCAAACATACCTCCCATCTACACCTAATATCCAACAGCGTAGTGTTAAATAATATGATCTTATAAAACAACTTCACAACACTCTTGCTAAGATTTCCTTGTGGGGTCTAATTCAAGTGTCACCTATTTATCATGGCATGCTTCAAAATTCTTTACAAAGAGTTACCATCCCTCCTAGTGCACAACCAAATGATGTGGTGGATTTGATTGAGAATATGAATTCACCTAATTTGGATATTGTCTTTCACCAAAGTGAATTACCTCCTTTGGAAATGCAAAAATAAAATGATGCTTTGATGATATTGGATAGAATTGGAGTAGATAAGACTAAAATTCAACAAGTTGAGTTGTCTATTCATGGCTTTGACAATGTGGGAAAACAACCGCTTGGTGTGATAACATTTCCTGTTAAAGTTGGCAAGGTTACATTACAAACCCCTATCCATGTCATGCCTCATGATATTTTATTTAATATTCTCTTGGTTAGACCATGGATTCATGAAATGAATGGAGTGCCTTCAACACTGCATTGTCTAATTAAATACACTTACAAAAACAAGATATACACGATAAAAGTTGATCTGAAGTCTGAAAAATTGTTTACAAACTAAAACAAGAATGAAGAATCCTCTTAAAACATTAACACCAACTACAAAATTGAAACCTTTACGAAGCAAGGATAATGATGATTGTCTTCCATCAGTGACAAAATTGTTAGATGATGATTGGGGATCATTATATTTCACACCTATATTCAATGGAGAATACAAGATCATACAACCAAAATCAGGAAAATAAAAAGAAGTTGCCTTGATATCAACACAATCTATCACTGAATAACCAAAAGAATTTGAGTCTACAACTTTTAGCAAAGGAGAGAAAAACACAAATTATACATCCACATATGATGATCATGCAAAATCACCTTCGTCAAAAGAAATGTAAGCTATTTATTGAAAAGGGTATCAATTGCTGAAACAATGTGGCTATAATGGAAAAGGATGTGGGGTGAAAAAACAAGGTATTTGTGTCCCTATAGAACCTAACACACAAGAAACAATAAGAGCTCTTGGTTATTGTCATTCAAAAACATCAAAAAGATATTCACTTAATCAATAGTATTAGTTGTTGCTCCTTGCCATATGGTAGTTGTAGTATCATAACATATTCACTACCATGCATGGGGGTATAAAGTTGGATTTATGCAATCATATTTTATTTTGCAAGGAGCGGCATATCTTAATCCATTTGGCTCACCTTTTTTCCTCACACTTGGGGGGAAAAGGGTTAGGTAGCCTTTTCCTAGGTGAATTCCTTCTAGCAAGGGATCCCTTTGTATCTCCTTAAAACGTTAGTGTAGCAAGTACACTAAAATTTTAGGGGGGCATATAGTCCCCCGCTCATTATTTGCTTAGGAAATGGTCCCTTCTTAGTGATGATAGCATACATCTCCTAGGAAGTGTGACCTTGTCAACCAAAGTGTGGCCTTCTTAATCCATGTGACATGTATCCTTTGTGGTGATATTAGGCTTGACGCCCTACAAGAGCATGATCTTTACTTGGAATATAACTATCTCCTTAGTATTAATGTTATGGCTAGTGTTCCATAAGGTGTGATCTTTTATTCCTCAAGTATTCTTGTCTTGGTGGTGATGTCAAGTGTAATGTTCCCTAATGTGTGACCTTTCATGCATTAAGTAAAGCCCCTTTGATTATCTTGATTGTTTACCTTTTTAGCTTTGTTGCATTTGTCCCCCATGACATTAAACCTTGTCATATTCATGGTTTCCTAGCATAATACACCTTGCTTGGGGGTATGTGTTTCATGAGTGTTTAGCATAATACAACTTGCTAGCCTTATGTAACCTATTATATTGCATGGAACCTAGCATAATACAACTTGCTATCCATGTGGAACCTATTATATTTTGTGGCACCTTATCAAAGTTATCAAGGAGTATAACTCTTGGTATGGTTGACATGAGTACACAATTGTAGACCTAGTGTGTTTTCTCATTTTTCCACCTTGCCATGAGTACACACTTGTAGACATAGTGTGTTTCTCATATTTTTCCACCTTGTTATGGGTACACACCTTGTAGACCTAGTGTGTGTTTCTCATCAATTTTATATTTCATAGAACCTAGCATAATACAACTTGCTAGCCATGAATGTCCCATTATATTTGTATGGTTGTTGTCATAATACAACTTGCTAGTCCATACCCTTTTATTTTTGCATTTATTTTGGCATTGTATGTTTGTGTATCTTGTCTTGTTGCATATCATACATGAATGTGTGTTCCTTTGTTCCTATGTTGGTATGCCATGGGATATTAGATTCTAGGGGCTTGATCACCTCCCTTGATCCTTGGTCATCCTATCTCTCCAACATTTGTACATTTGAACCCCTCTTGACATATATTTCTCTACTTTAGAGTGGGTCTGAGTGTAAGTTGATACTCTCACTAAAGTGGGGGCTAAATGTAGTGTATAAAATTGTATACCTTAACAATTTCACATTATGTTTTGTCCCCCTAATTTATTGGACTTAATTAAGCTTCTAATTTTCCAAATTATGCATTCCAAAGACTAATTTTTACCAATTTCCAAAGGAGCACAAGCATTAAACAAATGTATCCAATCCTTAAATTATCATTGACTTTGAGTGTCCTAGAAATTTGGGCTAGGACCCAATCACCCATGGGTGACCGAGTCCCCCTTCATAGCTAGGACTCAAATTTAAATATGTTATTGGTAGCATTTTAACATCAAAAAATCAAATATGAAGTGTCGGCTTTTGGAATCTAATTTTTGGGAAATTGGATAAACACCTATAAATACCTAGTCATTTTACCATTTTAAATCTAAGTGACACAAAGTGAAATTAAGGAGAAAGTACTATGTTCAAGATCAAGTCAAGAGCAACATTATCAAAGGTTATTTACAACAATTTAAGATCCAACATCATGCCAAATTCTATGTGAGTCTATTTGTGTTCATGTTCATGTTTTGTGAAGACTAACATCTTGTTGTAGGTCTCCAAAGCATTCAAGCATTCAAGAAAATATATCAAGAAAGATCCAAATACTTGAAGATATGTGTATGACTTCATTCCTTCAAGGAATCCATTGAAGGGTGGTGAGTTGCATCATTTTGTTCATTCATCATTTCCTTCATTTCCATTAAGGTTTTATCATTGACATTTTTCCATTATGGAAGTGGGAACACTCACACAGGGTTTGACTAGGGAAAGCCCCTATATGGCACAACATTTTCCCTCTTTTTGAATGTGCAAGTTACAGGTTTGAAGAGGATTGAAGAGGGCTTGAAGATCAATTTTGCATTGTTTCATTTATTGTCACAAAAGTTGTCAAGACATAGAAACTCACCTACAGAATTTATTTACAACATTCTGAAAAAAAATTAGGTGGAAAATAGAAACTCAAATCCAACACTAGAGGACCCCAAAATTTGATTAGGACACCCCTACAAAGACCCATTCACCCAAGGGCGACCCATTCCTTGTCGGCACGGCCATACCAATTTTTATGGGCAAGTACACAATCATCTACACCTTCAAGATCTATTGGAACTTAACTATTAATGTTTATCAGTTGTCAAGATTTTTCAATTTACATATTAGGGCATATAGAATAATTAGGCTAATCATTCCAAATCATTTCCAATTCATTCCTAAGACTCAAAAATATGCAGATCCAGGTTAGATTGACTCACCTTGGAGGTTGAAATTCAATCTATGCACCTTGTTGATTTGCATCCTAATGAAATCCTAGAATTTATGGTCCATTAACCCTAGGTTTTGGGGATTAAACTTAGGGTAACCACATTTTTATGTTTCAAGTCCAAAATAAAATGAATATTACAACTTTGAATTTGAAAAGCAATGACTACAATTTGGAAAATAAGATAATTTTCTCTTTTACAATGCATAGATGTATTTCTTTTAAAGTAAACAAATTTACAATACACAGTAAGTGTTATAAAGTCTTCCATATCTGGAAATCTACATTTGTCTCACAAGTCTCAATAAATTCATATGCAAGAAGGAGAGCATCACCTGAGTGCTTTACCTCCAACCATAGACTGGTGGTCCCCTATTCACCTTCCAACTAGAAGTGGCCCTACCTTCACAAAGAGTATAGACAAAAGAAACCAACAAATAAATGTCATCTAATTCCTAGTGTTGTGTCCTACATAACCAATCAACCA
>VDFB02339622.1:0-11441 GCA_007258455.2 Sequoia sempervirens
GGTAAACAGCACATTAATTCCTATATAAAATAACCTCACTCAAATTTCCATAATTTACAATAGCCAATTCACCTTTCCATGTCAATGGAATGTATCCTGCATCTGTTCACAAGGATAAGGTCTAGACATATAGACATTTCCAAAGAAACTTGGCAAAGCAAAACATTTGGAGAAAATTCATATACCCTTCCAAATCATGATCCCATCAAGCCTACACAACTGGCATTGGCACTGTCAACAGCTTCTTGTTGATGTGCTATTTTTTGTTTGAGCTAACCATCATGAATGTGCTGAATTTCTGGGAAAAAGGAGACCTTGTGAAAATCTGGAAAATAAAATGTACTACATAAACCTTTCTAATCTGAAGAACAAAATTAAGATATCTTGATATTGGTAAATCACCTTGTTATCAATGTAATCTGGTCATTTCTTCCACCCTCTTGCACAGCTCCTCTACCGGAACACCTGTTAGAGTTGCAACTTCATCTTGCCGACTCCTACTGAGATCCAGAAATGATTCAATCAGATCACCATCCAAGAAATTTTTTGCATCAGCAGTCTTCCTCTCATTGCTGAATGAGCGCCACTGCTCATGGAGCAAACCACCCACTCCTTTTATCACCTTGACAAGACTCTGTTGCAACTTCTCAAGAAATAGATATTGCTCTTGGGGAAGAGATGCAATAACACCAATCACTCCATTAACTGTTCCAAATATAACTGTACTAATTTGAGCAGAATCTGAATCAGGTAGGCGCATAACAAGAGATCCATGCCTAAAGCGATTAACAAACTCTCCAAGGTGGTATTCACCCACAACTTCCAGCCTTCCTCTCTCTTCATCAGTTGCAGCATCACTGTTTTTTCTGACTGTAAAAAGATTGAAATTGTTTTCAGCTCCTAGGTAGATATCATCATCAAGAATTTCAACTGCTGTCATCCAATTTGCATTATAGTCACGAGCTCTCTCTTCAATAGCCCCTTCCTCATGCTGCAAAAGTTAAAAATAAAATTCATTAGGATAAAATACCTGTCTGTGCTAAAATATGAGAGTCAGAAAATAAGCCGAGGAAATACCAACAAAAGACTAAATCACTTCTCTGTCAGTCACTCGACAAAGTGCCTGAGACCATGCTTAATAGGATGGATAAAACATACCTACAAATTTCAGAATATGCGATGGAGATCTCATGTAAGATAATGTAACAAATTCCATTTGGCTATTGGACAGCAAACAACAGAGTGTAAAACATCTCTATGGGTTCTAAGATTTTCAAACATTTTTAACTTTGTGCTCTGGCAGTTCATTTATGCATAGCTTCCAAAATAAAGAGGGAGTTTTGGAATGTTAGAACTAGAACTTCTTTGTGAGCCACATATAAGCAGGCTGTCCTTGCAAGAACAAAATGGTTTTAAAATGGCTTCCAAAAAGGATGCAGCATATTGAACATTTCCTTATTCAGCATGGAAAGAAGATACTTGAATACAAAAAAGACTGGCAAATTGCACAGATACAAGCATCATCCCACCAGTTGGATGACACTTCATAGTATTCACTGCAGACAAGTACAGCAACTCCACATGTCTATTCACTGAATTTGAAACAGAACAGTTGGAAATAAATTAAAAAAAAAAAGAGCAAGCAGCTTGGTTTTCACCCATCTCACTACAGTTGATGTTGCTTACAGATCCTCTCTACAAGGAGTGGCTTTTTTAAATATTGGAATGTGAATTAGAGAGGCCGTTCCTAGGATGGGGACATCCCACATCCCTGGGATGGGAGGAGGCCAAGGGGATGCTTCCAAAGCATGTTGAGGGTGCACCCCAGCATCCCTGAGACCTACAGGAAACTTTTCACATCCCTCAATCAACCATTCACACATTCATCAAGCCTTAAAGGTAAGCCTTGGCCCTTCATACTTTGGCATTTGCATTTTCTATTTCCAATGTTCATTCGTAAATCTTAAATCAATGATATGATCATATTACAGTTTTATTTTTCTAGATATTCAATTTATTCAATAAATTTTATTGTTTAAACTTGTGTTACCAAATTGACAGAAAATCAAACCAATTATGTGTGCAAAACATCCCAGAATCAGATTCTGAAATGATGCACCTATGGATTTGCGCTGGGTTCCCATTTTCCTGGTCAGAATCGTTTTAATCAATCAACAACTAGCGAACCCTTGTTATGTCATATCTAATGTGGCGTTTTCATGGTGATTCCAAGTTAGACAAAGCACTTTCATGATGATTTCAATAACGAGTGAAATTTTTGATAGATCTCATTTGCCCAAAACCCTAAATAATGGTTCATTTTCTATTGTTATGGCATTACAAATTCAAATTGTTACGAAATCCTCCTATGCACCATGTGGTTAGTCATGGATACGTCTTCCTTTTTGTGATTAATAAGAGAAGCACCGAAATAAATGTTGCACAACGAGAGATTTGAGAGAGGATTCATTCTCACACAATCATGACCCATGTTAAGTATGAAATTATCTTGTTTGGTGTCTTTTGATAGTGTTGAATTTTAGAGAATACTTACTATAATGCGGTAGGAATTGTATTAAATTAGACTTTCAACAAGATGGACATAGCAACATAAGACCAAAGGAACACCATTCCATCTCATTGTAAGATAACCTTTGGAAATGGATATGTCAAAGTTTACACCATGGAACTATTAAATTTAATTAACCCACAACTTTACAACAAAGTGTAATGTCCCCTCCTTAGTCAGCATCAGGTGACCAGGGGTTAGCTCATCACTTGACCCTCGTGAGCTAGCAATGTGTTTAGAGGGTCCATCTGGACTGTTTCCCCGGCATTTGGGACATTATACATGGTAGTGGTTTCAGGTTCTAGCATCTGCATTTGCTCACTGGCTCATTTCTAGACACTTACTATTTATAGTAAGTGATATTTATGGACAAGCTATTTTTGGCAGGGCACCTAGACTCCTGACTTTGGCAGTGTCATGAGTGGCACGATTATTCATGGCATAATTAATAAGTTATTAATGAGGGAAGAGGTATTAATGACAATATAATAATAATAAGTTATATTATAAAGTTATTTATTAACTTTATTAAGAGGGAGGCCACTTAAAGTTCATGAAGCAATTACCCTTCTTTAAGTGATTAAATATTATTTATTTAAGCCAAAGTCTAACTTCAGCTTAAAAGTGAAGTTCATGTTATTTTTAATGACAAAAGAGGCACTTGAAGAAATTTATACTTCTTGAGGAGGTATTTAAGCTTCACATGTAAAGTCGACTTCATTGTGAGAATACTTGACTTTGCATTTGGCTGAGAAAAAACACACCTGAAGCTGGGGTTTCAGATTGTAATCACCATTGGAGAACGTGAAATCTTCAATTGGGAGCTGATTTGAGGTGCTGAGAGAATCACCGAATTTTGGCTATTGAGAGGGCTTCACTCAGAAGTCCATTTGAGCAGATTGGAAGGAAATTACATGAGTTTATCAGAAGATCTTTGTATCAGATCTTAAGTCTGATATTCTTTTTCAAACAGCAGACATATCTCATCAAATAGAGGCCACAAAAGACAAAAAAACAAAGAATATTCATTGCTGGTAAAGCCGTACAGCCTGGGAAGAAGACGTCCTTCCCTTGGAGAAAAATCGCCCAAGTTTGAAGCTGATTTCTTGTGGTTTAGGGGTCGGCTGGGTTGGAGCTTTAAGAAGCAAGCAGAAAGATTGGGGAAGAGTGTATTATCAGCTGCAATATTAAATCAGACCAAGGGCTTCAAGCGATCAACCAGGTTCTTTTCAAAATCTTTGTATATAAAACTTGCATGTCAAAGAATAACATCCTTTGATAATAAAAGATTGTTTGAGATGATTGGTGAAATAAAAGTTTGTTAATTTGCATCTGCATGTTGATTTGTAATAGCTGTTCAAGTTTTACTTTAATCAGCATTTTAAATTTCAAGTATTGCATCATCAAAAAACACAAAAAAATCAAAAAACACCCAAAAACAAACAAACACATCAAATCAGAAAATTATCATCAGCAAATTGAAATCAAACAGTGAGTTAAGCCATCCGGGCTTATTACACAAAGGCTAGTGTACTACGAAAAGACACAAGATTATGATATTCTTCTAATTTATCTACATTTATTATTTAATGTTAACGATGGTGATGATGTTGGTCTTGATGAAGACCCATTAATGATTGTACTATTTTAATATTGAACAATGAATATCTATCATAAACATTTGAGTTTAACAAATTGATGTTGAATTTGTAATATTTAAGGTAGTAATGTTTAGCATATACATGATTTGAGGTATTTTGAGTTTAATTCTTGTTTTCAGGTTACAAATATGTGTATCTTTATGATTTGTATTCTTATTTTTGTACAGATATACTAAGAACATACCCAGCCCTCTAAAAGAAATTTGTCATACCAACATACCATACACGCATATCCCTACCCTTACCTGATTCCAATTCAGTAACTTAGGTTTAAACTTTATATATGCAAATTGATAAAATGTTGTTTCTAGGATGGTTGAACTGTTGTTTTAGAGACAACCCTAAGCATTTAGGAGTTTTTAAATTTAAATTTTGTTTTTATAATAACAATATTTTAGGTTATAGTTTGTAGTTTCTCGTTTTGACTGGATTTTTAAAAAAATTCTGCTCTCTTGTCTTGCTCTCTTCCTGATGATGGATCATGGAGTTTGATCCACAACGTCGAAGAAAAAAAATCCAGACAGTCAACGCCAGAAACTACAAACTATAATATTATGGACTGAAAATCATATGTCAGCAATATTTTAGGCTTCTAAATTTATTTATTTAAATTAACATTGATAGTCAAATTAGGATTTCATCATTTGTGTATCCTTTGCATTTGCACTTTGTGCAACCTAAATTAAGATAAACAAAAAGAATATCCTTGTGTCTTGAGCCCTTGCATTATGACACCTGTATGGTTTGAAATTCAAAGCATAAACTTCATTTTTTGCAATGTCACTGTGAGTTTTCAATCTCACAACATAAGGGATGGTGAGCTTCAGCCTAGAGGTTGAATCCAAGGCTTCGAGTATGGATGTGAAAAGGGGCCACCAGATGGAGTGTGTTGAGGCAACTAATTCTACTGGGGAGTGAACATTTCAAGTTCAACTACCTTTGCAACTTGTTGGAAGATTTCAAGTTCCCTTGAATAAGAAGTCCCTTTTAAGACAATTTGCAACCAAACTACAAGCAAAGCCTAGGGTATTGAGGGGCACTAGGCTATAGAAGTGTCATTTTGTGACCTTGAATTTCAAGGCAGCATTACTAGACCGAGGGAAAGATGTAAAGGTATGTGGCACCTTGTCACTCAAACAAAGGGAAATAAATAAATTGTAGGATTGTGATTAAGAAAACACTTGCAGCTGCTACTATGCTACCAAGGGGTCCTACTCCTACTACTACTAGTACTTTCCAAGAGCACAAGTTATTGCTTTTCCATCTAGTTTAGGGGCAACAAAGCCCTAGGGGAAGAAGGGTTACTAATGATGCTCCAAACCCAATGGCAAAGTTATTCAATGTTCAATGGAAGGAAGAGGCAAATGATGCCAATGGTGAATTATTCTTTGCCACTAGCATTCCATTCCATGTGGCTCACTCCTTATCATAAGAAGGTTGTGGCAAAGTTGATAAGATCGAAACCTACATATCTGCCACTAAGGGAGACAATTGCAGACAACGATCTTGGTCAAGAACTATTCCAATAGTAATATTCTAATGGAGAAGAAAGCTTCCTAAATCACTAGTGGATGCAACCAAGTTATGGATGGGTGCACAAACATTAGACATCATCGTCTATTCATCACCATCATGGTTACATGTACAAATGGCCCTTGCTTCCTTAAGGTTGTTTATTGTTCGGGGCACTATAAGAATGCCAATTATCAGTTCAAAATCCTTAGAGATCCTATTGAAGAGGTTAGGCCGAATAAATATGGTGCAAGTCATGACAAATGTGGCCTATGTGAGCAACACTACAAGGATGTTGATTAAGAAGGCCTAAAGACATATTTGGTTTACTCCTTGTTGTGTGCATGCCAAGAATAATACACTAAAGGACATGCGCAACCACCACACTTCACATGAACTATTCCAGACCTTCTCCAAGAAGGAAACTTGTGGAGATTTTGTTGATGCGATTTTTGTGACCTCACCAATCAGCCGAAGAACAAAATAGTTTGGGACTACTCCATTCTCTCTTGATCAAAGTATTCCGTGTGCTAAGATTGCGAGAAAGATCACACGTTCAACTCCAAGGTTCCTTAAGTGCGAATAGACCCAGTTTGGTTGATGTGTAATGCTGTGTTCGTACGAGGGGACTTACGCAATTGTTCAGACTTCTCACAGTTAGCAGCTGATATGTAATTTGAAGGGGATCCTTGCGCTTATGATTTGACAATGTAGTTCGTTTTCCTAAAACTAATCAGAAATGCGGAAAGTAAAAGGGGGTAGGGCCTAAGAAACTTATATTCTATTCTAAATGCAAGATATGTGGGGCTTTGTTTCAATAGACTTCAACCAAATTTAGCCTAGCCTCACGTCGGACAGCCTCAGCAAAATCGGTGCAATCTTCAGAGGGATAGCAAAGGATGTTCAGATTATGATTTAGCATACAAACACCATCACAACGATGCATATAAGCATACAAACCACAATCGAAGTTAAACTCAAGTTGATCTCCAGTGGACCACGCAAGGCGAACTTATCATCAACAAGCCGCTAGTGGTGTGGAATGAAAGAAGTTATCTCAACAAAACACCACACATCAATGTAAGCTACTTGCATGAAATTAAGCTACTTGGATACGAAAGGAAGAAGAGACCTTGCTAGCAATTCATGACAAGACGAATTCCACCATCAATGAAAATATCTATTATCATGAAAAGTGTTACACAACAATCTCCCAAAAGTTTTCAAAGGGAAAACTTTCTTTCTTCTCCACACTATGCAAAATGCCTACAATACTCTAATGCTAATGCTCAATCTCTCACAATGTCTACTGTCTACTCTGATTCTAATGAATTACAAATGAGGGGGACTCCCCCTTTTATAGCTAGCCAAGTCCCAAAAGACGGCTAGGGTTACAATTAATAGAGTGGCCAGAATCGTGCCACCGCAGCCCTAACCCTAAAAACTGCCAGAATAGGGAGTGGTACATTAAATGAATCAAAGATTCCCACTCACTCCCATAAATAGCAAATGCAATAAATGCCCATATTCAGTCTTCTAGAAGATCCTCGTCCAGTAGTGTGTTCCCATTTGCCTTCTCTCTGACTGCCAACTCAACAAATCTGCCAACTACGGCCTCAACCTCTGACCCCGGTCGATTGGAACACAATCTAGCAGAAGCACTCTATCTGGTATTTGAATGCTCATGCCTTGTGCAAGATTTTCTCCAAGCTGACTAAGGTCCTGAGTGTTGCGGATCAAAGTGGAGAAAGTAGGTATTCTTGAAATCATCTGTACAAAAGTCTTACTTGTCTGCCAAAGAAAGCGCAGGCAAACCCTCAAATTATCAAAACTTATCTCATCCAGAGTTCATAGCCCACAGCAAATATGGCCTCGAAGATACGAACTCCATCTATAATATTTGGCCATAGCCTTATGTGCCTGCAGCAGGTGAATCTGCTTTTGTGCCTCCGAAGAAGCCATACAGTGATAGCCGAAGAATACCACCGAGAGAAATCATATCGGTCATTCACTTGAATGACGCCTCCATCAATCAGCAACTGCAACGGCACATGCCTCAATACCTCAAGACGCTGGATCACCTTACTCTGATAGATAGAGGCATCTCCCCAAGCATGATCCACTGCACCTATCCGTGTCAAAATACTAGAGGCCTGCTGAAAGGCAAAAGCAAGGTCCTCCATAAATTTCTGTCTGTGCGTGCTCCACTGTGACCCATTTATCTGCCTCCTGTGCCATCCTTCCCAATTCTACTAAGCTGCTGATCGACTCTCTAGGAATATCTGCTGGAGGCTCTATCACTGGAACATCCTGCCCTCGAGAACGAGATAACTGCTGAACATATCCTATTAAAGCTTTGTGTTCTCTCTTTAACTTCTTATACTTTCCTTCTTTCTTGAACAATCTATCCTCGAGGGCAAGGAAGGAGTTATCACACTCCTCAACAATCGAGGCACCCGGTGATCCCACAATCAGTGAGTGACCACATAATTCTGGGAACTGCTTCATTCCGGTCACCTCAACTTCGTGGGACAACAGCGTGAAGAGTCTGGGGAACCATCTTCATCTGTGGAGATCTTCGAAAATTTTCTTGCTTTCTTCTTCTGTGGAGGTGCACTGATCCGGTTCAAGAACTCCTCCATCTCAACTGCTGGATCAATCTCCTCACTGGGGCTTCTCCTCATCCTATCCTTAAGCCAATCGGGCACATCATACTGTATATCAAAGGGCTGCTGCTCCTATGCCTCTACTTCTCTAACCTGCTCAACTTCTTCATCATTCTGGCGAGGCTCATCGTCCTCAAGTGGCTGAGTATCACCTGACACTATATCATCATCATCATTCATGGCCTCCTCTAATTCCTGCTGAAACTGAGGGTCAGTAATAGTCCACTCATCATCATGCTGATCAATCTTAATAGGTACGTTGTCGCTCTGGCCAATTGACTCTCTCCGTGGAGGCTGAATATCATCCTGTACTACCGGTACCTGATTCACTGCAATCCTCTGATCAGCAAACAAAGACACCTCCTGTATACTTGGAGAACGTGTCTCCAATGGTGTTGCAACTGTAATCCGTGGAGGTTCTGGCTGAGTAGGCTCCTGTCTAACTATTTCCTTCTTCCTGGACTCTGGACCTCTTGTAATCTGTTTCTTTCTGCCAGTGGTGGGCGTCCTGTGATCTCCCATCAAATTGTAAGTCAAGGCAATTGACCTACTCTTTAGCCCGTTCACCCGTCTATCAACCCATGCTCTAGTAAATGTCATGACAGGGATAGAAAGAGTATCCAAATCTACAACCTCGGGCTCTGACCAATCGGGAGGCGGAAGTGGAGTATCTCGAACAGCTGCATAATCTGGATGCACTACATCCATATCCTCATTGACCTGGTCCGGAACTGGCACAACCTCACACTCCCTGATCAGAGTAATCGGCAACCGAGAGAACATTCTCTTCCTTACTTCAATTTCATCAACTGCATCAGCCCAATAATCCTCTATGGTGGCCTTATGCTTGAACTCCTCTGACAACACCCACTTGATGTTATGATGCGGGTCATAGTGTTGTCGACTTGTGTGATATGAGAAGTGATAAAATTGAAGCTCACTTTCAGCTTCTCTAGCTGCCTGTATCGAAGGACACACCTCATCCGAGTTGCCCATTACAATTGGAAACTCTATCCCTCCCTTTTTCTTTTTCTTCTGAATCTTGTCAAAGGCAAGCAGTTGCCTTGATATCTCTAGCATCAATATTCTATCTGTTGGGTATTTAGGCAGCCTATATGGGTATGATGAGAAACCTTGCAGCCTAACATAAGAGAATCTCGGAAACTGTATGAACCAACACCCATACCTCTCAATTAGTTCTTGGGCATCCCTCGAGATTCTATGATGTAACCGCTCCTGAAGCAGCCTCGTGATATACATGGTGAAGGCATCGTTGACACGCGAGTAGTGGGTTGTGCTTGCCAGATGCAACTATGGACAGGCATCATATATTTTAAACTGGTGGGAGCCACAACCAACAGGTTCCTTGTAACAGATCCCCCTGTACTTCGTCATCCGTGCCAACATGTAGATAATGTAGGAGCTCATGTAAAATGTCTTCGTTCTTCGGAGGCCCAGTAGCTGCTCATGTAGATTATCACTTATCATTTCGGCCCAATTGACATAGTCTTTGCCTTCCAGCACCAAGTTGATGTAATAAAACATCCAAGGCTCAAAAATGAACGATTGTGCACAGCCACCAACCCGACTCAGCATCATAATGAGGTCACAATATTCCTGCTTCAAGTCATCCGCAATGATTTGCTTGGGCAACTTCGTACGAGAAGGCTTAGGAGTGGTCATCCAGTGGGTGTTAATTGTATCCATGCATCGCTCAAAAGCAGAAGCATACATACGCTCTGCTCGCTCCCTGGACTTGTAGATCATATTTCTGTGCACCGGGATCCCGAAAGCTTCACCGATGGCTGCCGGAGTAAGATTTGCTAGCACTTGGCCATCAGGTGACATGATCGACCGGTGTTCTTTCTCATAGTAATTGGCGCACTCCATCATCAGCTCCGAGCATTGAATGGCTGGCGGGAAACCAGCAGCTGCATATAACCCACTTCGAATAATATTGTGCGAAGTAGTCGAAGGCCGATGACTTCCAATTCCAAACATTCTGTTCTTGAAGGTCTCCAGGTTGACGGAGCCCAGGTTGGTGTCTGTCAACTTGCCCAGCTTTGAAATGAATTTCGACTCCGGCATGAATGTTTTGCTCAGTTTCTTGATCACAGCTTGTCTTGAGGCACCATTGTCCTTTCCAGTTGTCCTCGCTTCAGCCATCTGCAAACAACAACATTCATCAGCAATTTAATTTAATAAAAATGATACATGACATTACATAGGGGCTGCAGTCAACTTCTAGAAGCTGCAATAACTCTCGCGTTTGCAAACCTCAGCTTCTTTTCTTGAATCCCAACACTTAGTACAGATTTCTAAGTAGACTTTGATGGTTTCACTTCACTATCTTCAATCAGCAATTTGAACTTCACACTTTATATCAGCAATCAGCAATCTTGCAAGTTCGTACTTTTGAGTTCTCAGCAATTCACTTCTAGGCGTCTCTCTTTCAACTGGCAACTTCAACTTAGCAATGAGTTAAGCCTCAGCCTCAACACCAGCAACTTCAATCTTCAGCAAATACTTCTTTAACCAGCAAGGGCGTCCTCTTTTACTTCAGCAAAGGCACCTCCTAGCAACTCAAGGCGTCCCCTTTAGCAGCTTCAGCAACATTCAGATTTCGAACTCTTCAAGCAACAATTCACTGCAACACTTCACTCTCAGAGCAAGTTCGACCTCTTCAGCTGTGAAAAATAAGTGAGAGACCTCTCCATTTTATAGCCAAAATCGAATTCTAGAAGAAGCCATTTTTAGCCAGTGCAATTAAACTCCACTACTCCACTTCAAGAATTCGAATTTTCCCTCTGGTATTTCTGACACTTGTCTCCAGTCGTCGGGAATCTTATTCTTCTAGAAACTTGACTTTGACTGGCATCCTTGAATTTGTTTTCGAAAAATTTAATTTAAATCCATCTTTTTAACTCACCAGCTGGAGCTCTGATACTAGAAATCGAATTCAACTCCTCCTGTGCTCTGAAAAATTCATCCTTGAAGAATTTAATCAAAATTATCTAGGCAACTGACTTCAGA
>VDFB02339623.1:0-12223 GCA_007258455.2 Sequoia sempervirens
TGTGGAGGTCTCAGAAACAAGCCTTTACTATAAATAGCAAACCACCTTCAGAAATGGCTAAAAATAGCAGGCCAATTCAGAATAGCAGTGTCAACAGGCTAACAGAGTCATGAAGATCCAGTGTTCAAAATTTCAAAGCAATCCGAGCTTCAGAAGTATGAAAATTGAAGGACTTACTATAAATAGCAGGACATGAAGAAGCTGACAGGAGGAAAGAAAATTCTAAGTCTAAAGTTCCTCCACCTTGAAATTGCGCCCTCATCCTCAGCTGGCTGGTAGATGAAAGTTCTAAGTGTTGAGTTCATCCTGCAGCCTAAAAAAAAAATTAAAAAAATTCCAAGTTAAAGTTTCATCCACCTCCCTATGCCAAATGCGCCCTCTTCAAGAATGAGATGAAAAGCTTTCTAAGTGTTAAGCAAATATTCCTCACCACCCCTCATATGTGCCCTCCTCTCAAGCCAAGCATAAAAAAAATTCCTAAGTGTTAAGCTTCATCCTCCTCATATGCTAAAATGCACCCATACTGTAATGTCCCCTTCTCAGCGGTGATCGTTTCTGTTGACCGTTGGCCTATTCCGGAGATCCGTAGGCTATGCGGATGGTGAAATTAGGGTTTCCTAGTTTTGAGGGGGTTGTTGCTTGGAGTTTGGGTTTCTGATTGCGGATTCTTTCTGGGTTTTCAGAGAGCTTCGCAGTGGTGTGTTCAGTTTGGCATTCCGGGCAACTTCGCGAATTTACTATTTTTAGTAAATTCTATTTTTGGCAGTGGACAATTTGGGGTTCAGTTCAGTTGGATCACTTCTTCAATTGTTTCAGCTGGCACTTCAGTTCTTGGCCTTGGGCGCATCATTCTTGGTGAGATAAGTATTTTCCTTATAATATTATATTTTAATATTATATGACCCTTTTGTATAGCAAGCACAACTTAAGTTGTTTTTAAAAGAGGGACTTTAAGGGTCTAGGCGCCATGGAGGAATAAGTTATATTTTATAAAGTCAAATATTGAGCTTTTGAAAAAGGACGCCTATATGAAGGTTTGACTTTATTTTAATATGTGAAATAAGCAAAAGTAAAAATGGACGCCATCTTTTGGAGGGAAAAGGTGAATTTGAAATTAGGGTTTTGGGCGCCCTCTGGAAGCTTCTAGATGTTTCTCTCTCGTCTATTTATTCAGGCCTCAGCTCTTCATTTGGGATCTTTTGTCTACTACACCGTTATGCTACTGGATTGACTTCAGGCACTCGCTTCGAGGAAAGCACACCTCCTAGCATTGGCTCATCTTCTTGCTTGAAAGACAACAACTAGTTGAGAGGTTAGCTTGTTAGTGGTAGTTTGCATTGTAGTTGAGTTCTATTGCATTTAGTGATGATGTTCAAGCACTTTGTCATGTTTTAGTTTTGCTGATGTTGCATTGCTGTAGACACTTTTTACTCATAATTCAAAAATACAAAAAGATTGCTTTGTGGGTATTGCATATTCTCATTGGTCTTGGTAGGGCGCCAATTATTGTGAAGTTTCATAATTTTTAATGAAGTGCTGAATTTTTGGGAAGAAATCGCCCTTGTCTTGGGACCGTACCTCTGTACTTACATTGGGAATTGAGCAGAAAATAAATGACAGTATTTTGGGGTTGTTTTGTGTCTTGAACTTGGGCGCCTTCATCTTAGGTGTCTTTTGCATCCATTTACATGCATTTTGAATGAGTGGTGTGAGGTTTGTAAGCATATTTTGGTGTTACTATGTTGCTGATAACAGAATTCAGTCTTTACTCTGTCATAACAGCGAGCTTAGAAATAATCATTTGAGTTGTTTTGAAGGAAAGTTATTGAGAAGACTTGAAGTTATCATTCTATATTGTTGTAATGTTGAAGACTCTCTTATATTGTGCTTAAAAGATGAATTTTCTGATATTGTAAGCTGTACAGTAGTACTGTCAGCATCTTTTAACATTTCCTGCAATTTCCTCATGTTTGTACTGCCCACTGAATAAGTGGAAGAGGCTGGCTTGCCGCCTTTTACTGTTTTGCATTGTAATTTCCTAAAGTCTCCGCCATATGGTCGCCTCTTATCCATCACGGATTGAGTAGCACATACTTGGTGTTGAGCTAATTTTCAGTATTGCATTAGATAGGGATCCTCTGACCGAATGCTCGTCGTTCTCTGGCGCATCTCTGGGTTAGAGTTCTTGTTCAGCATTTTCCTTTGAGATCCTCTGACCAATGCTCACACCTTGCCCACACTGGGATCCTGGTGTACATTCTGGTTAGAGTTACTTTCCGCATCGTTCTGGTTTATGTTAACCTTAACGGATGCGTGTTGCATTGTAATCATTTGTGAAAAATCAAAAAAAAAATTGGTCTGGTTCATTACACATACTAAGAGGCTTGGAAGAGAAAGTCAAAGAGTCAACAAGTTCATCCTCCACCCCCTTTGAAATGCACCCAAGTTTACAGGGAATCCAAGGTGGTCAAAGGCGTTGAAGACTTTTTATCCTATTGCAAGTGCTATATGTGCCCGAATGAAGGCATGTGAGGACAAAACCAAAGGCATGCAAAGTTGGAAAAAGACAAAACGTCTCCATGCAAAAGTATACATGCAAGGATGCAAGATGAGGACAAACAAAAGGACAAGGCGTATGCATGAAGACAAGGAGGAAAAAGACAAAAGTATCCATGCAAGGAGGAGGAAGAAGACAAGGCATTGAAAGCACATAAAGACACAAGCCAAAGGTAGAGTTGAAAATGTTCCTCTTCAAGTGTGATATGCGCCCAAGTTAGGGAGGAATTGCTAAAAATATTCTAAGAGTTTCATCCTTCCACATGTTGACGTGGTTTTGAACCCGCGCACCAAACCACCGAATAAAGTCTCTAGCGGAATTTATCTGTCTCTCTTGAACAAAGTATTCAACATGCTAAGATTCGAGTAAGATCATGCTTTCAACTCCAAAGATTTCCTTAAGAGATGCGAATAAAGGCTTTCGGTTTGGCTCGATGTGATATTGCTGTGGTATTTCAAAGGACTTTACACATTTGTTAAATGACTAACAAACAGCAGGACTAAGGGCTTCGTTATTCAAGGTGATTTGGCCGGTGGCGCAAATTAATGTCCCTAATCCTAGCAGGAAATGAACTGAAATTAAAAGGTGTAGGGCCTAAAGAGTTTATCTTCTATCTGGGGCCGGAATGGGATCAATCTTGACAAGCTTGACCGGAGACTTCTGCTCCTTTCCACGTTGGACGCTTACACAAAGTCGGTTGATTGCAATCTTCAAAGGGAGTGACAAGAGGTTTCAAGTATAACTCAACATGCCAAAGCACCATTAGAGCGGCGCGCCACAAACACATGAATCTGTCGAAGTTAAGTTTGTAAGTTTGCCGGTTAAACCTGAGCAAACCTACGATCAACAAACCGCTAGTGGTATGGACAAGCGAAGTCTTGTTCAAATCGAGCACCACATTCCACAATTGCTAAGTACTTGCATGAAATGAAATCTACTTTATTTTAAGCTACTTCAAGATGCTACATGAATTGGAAGGACGAAGAAGCCTCAACAACTATTCATAACAAAGAAGAAATCACCATCAATGAAAATTCTTTTATTATGAAAGCATACATGACAACTTCTTACAAAGTATCCAAAGGGAAGACTTTCCTTCCTTTTCAATCTAAACTACTATGCTAAGATATTACAACTAAAGTACCTCCGCTCTACTCTCTAGTCTGATGCCTAAACTCTACTTCTAATTTCTAATGAATTACAAATGAGGGGGACTCCCCCTTTTATAGCTAGCCAAGTCCCAAAAGACGGCTAGGGTTACAATCAATAGAGTGGCCAGAATCGTGCCACCTCAGCCCTAAACAATATTTACCCTAAAAACCGCCACAAAGGAGAGGGGTAATAAATGCGCCATAATGTCCACCATTATCCTTCTAGAAGATTCCGCTTGCAGACGCGTTCACACTGTTCTTGATCTTCTTCTTGGCGTTGTTCTTTGACTTCCTCCACTTGAGGGTCTTCATCTTTGTCACTTGAGTTATACTAAGTCTCAAACACTTAGCCATTTTCTTGCAAATTTTCTCTCTTCGAGGTTGAAACTCATAACTTTATCTTCTTCTGAGGGTTGGAATATCATTGTGCTTCATCACTTCAAGTCGTTGTGCTCTGGCCTCGACATTCCTCCTGCAAAACAAGCAAGGAGAAGGGAATTAGAACATTTCATAACATAAATTCAACTTACTTACCGGGATTTCACGCTCTAACTTTCAAGCATTCATCGCCAACTTTGTGTTCAAGTTCATGCCTTAGACAAACTTCATCTTTGAGAAATTCATTTCACCTGCTGGGGCTCTAACAACCTTGATTTTATTCAACTCTGGCTCAAGAAAACTATCTTCACGAAGGATTTAAGCAAATTCACCTAGGCAGTTTCTTTCAAATTTAATAGATGCGGAGAGTTCACCTTGAAAACACATTTTTCTTCACACTTGCCTTAGAAAATTTTCAAATTTCCCTTAGGAAATTCATCAACCTGGTGCCCATTTAAAATCTTCATCTCGGAATCCTCAGCAAGCTGTGGAGGACCTTAAAATCAACTCCTCGTCGACAATCTTCGATACCCAGAAGAAAATTTTCCCCAGAACGCGTCGAATTCATGGGTGCCCAACGAACGGGTTCATTTAATTTTCTTGAATTTTGAACCTTAGAAAATATTCTTTCATCAAATTTATTTTCGTTCTTCGATCCCCTCTGAGAATTTTGCTCTGACTTGGAAATTTTTTATTAATCCTGTGCAGCTGACATTCACTGACTTCACCTCTGGCAACTCTGCTCATGCTTCAAGAAAATTCCATCATCTCTCCAGACTTAAGCATTTTTCTAAGGGAGAAAATATTTTGTGCCTTAGAAAATTTTTAAATCATCTCTTGGGAAAATTTTGCCTTTGAAATTTTTATTCAACTCTGTCTGCCTTGCCTGCGAGAGAAAATTTCATTTCATCAACTTACTTAGAAAATTTTTCTTTCACGCCTGGCACACTTGATTTGCCACTCACCATTTTATATTTAACTCCACAGCAAGGCAATTTTATTTAAAATTTTAACGCCTTAGAGAGATTATATATATATATATATATATTTTTTTTTTCCACTCAACATCTTAGGCGCTTTTTGTGTCTGAAGGAAGATATTCGCCTTGTGCTTAGAGGTCTTCATTTCCAACGCCCAGGCAACACCTCCATCACCTGGTAATATTTTTTTCTTATACATATCAACTTGGGCGCTTAGCACTTATAAGAAATTTGAAACCACGCCTTAGAACTTTTTCTACCACCTTATAACATTCATCACCCTTGAAAAAATTTCTAACACTTCACCACCTTAGGCGCTTGGAAAACATCTTCAACACCTTCCACTCTGGGCGCATTTAGCACTTGATGAAGGAAAACGCCTAGCACTTACCACCTTTTACCATGCTTTGGAATATCTTTCACCCTATTCACCACCTCGCATTTACTTTTACCCTCCTAACTTGGGCGCATTTGGAGGGGTGAGGAGGACAAAACTCTTTGACTTTGTTGACTTGATTCATCTTGGGCGCACTTCCACCTAGGTGAGGGATAAGAATCTTTGACTAGTTGACCCTCTTCTTTCTTGAGCGCATTTTCTTGCAGGTGGAGGACGAAATTTTAACTTAGCCATTTTTTAAACTTCAAACGCCTTGCATGTGACTCTTCACCTTCTCCGTTTTCGTCTCTACATGCCTTGTTTTGGGCGCATTTTGCCCATGTAGGAGGATGAAAAAGTTGACTTTGCTTTGACCCTCTTGAAACTTGGGCGCATTTTGCCCTTTGAGGAGGATGGATTTCATACTTAGCAATTTTCCTTGACTTCCTTATGAGGTGGGCGCATTTCAGCATGTGAGGAGGATAAACTTTGTTGACCTTTTGACCTTCTTGCTTGCTGGGCGCATTTGAACTTGCATGAAGAATGGGGCATTTAGGGGGTGGTGGAGGATGAACTCCAGACTTAGAAAATTTTGCCATCAACTCTCTCAACTTGGGTGCATTTTACTATGCCTTCAGGATAGAAATCATTGACTTCTCTTTGACTTTTTTCATCTTGGGCGCATTTTGGCCCCTGAGCAGGATGAACTCATACTTAGAAAATTTTTTATGCTCTCAACTCTCAAGGTGGGCGCATTTTAGGTAGGCAGAGGGATGAATGATGTTGACTTTCATTGACCTCTTCTAGCTTGGGCGCATTTCACCCTGTGTACTGGACGAATTCAACATTCTTAGAAAATTTTCATGCCTCCCCACTAACTAGCGCATTTTGCCAAGTCTATTGGATGAGGTTCCAGACTTAGAACTTTTTCATCATTTTTCGCCGACTTACGTGCCCTGCTATTTATAGTAAGTTCTCTGAATTTTGCACCTCTGAAGCCCAGAATGACTTGAAATTTTGCACATAGCATCTTCATTACCTCGTTGTTCTGTTGACATTGCCATTTTTAGTTGACCTGCTATTTTTAGCCTGTTTCTGGAGGTAGTTTACTATAAATAGTAACCTCCTGTTTCTGATAGCTCCATTGCTCCAATCGAGTTGAAATTTGGATGAGGTGCTCCTCACCACATGACCTTACTGTCGACATCGACGCATGCACTTGATTTACTATTTTTAGCCAGTTTCCAAATTGACTTACTATAAATAGTAAGTGCTCCGTTTGACTTGAAATTTCACCAGCAGATAGCCTGAAGGACGCTAATCGCGGTGGTTTACACCGGTTTTCGAAAATTCTGACTTTTGACCCCTCTTTTCAGGCTCCGAAGTTGGAAACCCTAATTTACTCTCATTATCAAAGATCTCTGTTTGCTCTCGTTTCTTGTATGCGATCAGCTCGTGATTCTGAACTGCGGGAAGCGGGGGGACACACAACTAAAAATAACAAGTTCCTTTGAGTGAGTATCTCCGTTTGCATGTCCCCACCATGTGACTCTTGAAAAACCCATCGGAGATCACGGACATGCAAAAGAAACCGACATTCAAACCCTAAAAATAGCCTCGGAAGGTTGAATTGAAAGTGGTCGTCTCGTTTTGCATGTTATATCATCGCGAAGCTCAGAATGGAGCAAGAATTAGGGGTCCCTATCTGCAATGGGGCGATGTGTGAAAAAGGTCACAACACCACACATGTGAAATGCGCCCTCACTTCAGCAAGAAAAAGACAAGTTTTTTTTTTATCCTTCATAACATCAAAAATGCGCCCATCTTGAAGTTGGTAAAGGTGAAGTTGGCTAAGGCATGGCTAATATTCTCTTTTGAGTGTGAAGTGCGCCTAAGGTGATGATAAAATATGCTAGGCGTTGAGATTAAAAAAACATTTTCTATGACATACAATACGTGCTCAAGGCATTTAAAAAGGAAAATTGTATAAATGAGTTGATAAAAAAATTGCTTCACAGGAAAATGATTGAAGCTAAATGAAAGTTTTCCAAGGCAAAATTCAAAATGTGCTAAGTGATTTAAATTATTTTTTTTCTAAGGAACAATATTTCATCCTCTAGGAAAAACGCCTAAGTCTAATGGAGGGTGATGAAATTTTCCTGAAACGCGAATGGAATTGCGAGAGGAGAAGTCAGACGTGCCAGCGTCACAAGGTTGATAAAGAATTTCAAGTCAAGGCAATGAAAATCCTCACAGGGATGAAGAACTGGATAAAATTTGGCTGAGAAATGTTTTTCCTAAGGTTGAAATTCAATAAGATTAAATGTACCCCCTTCGTTTGGAGACACATGAATTCGATGCTTTCTGAGGAGAATTTTCTTCTGGGTATTGAAGATTGTCGACAAGGAATTGATTTTACTGTCTTCCACAGCTCGCCAAGGATTCCGAGGTGAATATTTTTGATGGGTACATGGTTGATGAATTTCCTAAGGAAAATTTGAAAAAAAATTCTAAGGAAAAAGATGTTGAAATATGTCGCCTTAGCGGATGAATTTGAAGTTGGGCACCTAGATAAATTTTGATCAAGTTCCTGATGAAAACATTTTGCTCGAGCCAGAGTTGGATGAAATATCAAAGTGAAGTACACCCAGGAAGAATACAAGATGGGTTGGAAATTTGGCTAAGGCATGAAGAGTTTGAGGATGAAGTTGATTAGAGGAAAAACGATGAACCCTTGAAAGTCAAAGCCTGAAAATCAGGTAAGCAAGGCGAGTTTATATGATGAAGTGTCTTGATACTCTTCTTTTTGTTTGTTTTTGCAGGGTGAACGTCGAGACCAAGTGGTGATGACTTGAAGAAATGAAGCAAATAGTCCAAGATGATAAAATCATGAAGGAAGAAAAGTTGCAAGAAATGGCTGAGTGTTGAGACTTAGTATTTTCCCAGCTCAAGTGACAAAAAAAAAAAATGATCAAGTCCAAGATTGGAAAAGACGAAGGCCCAAAGGTTAGAAATGATCCTCAAGTACTTCAAAGTTGAAGAACAACATCAAGAAGGAAAATCATCGTCGAGTAAGAGGAGGTTGCAGTCTTGGAATTCCAGAATGAGAACGTACCTACCATGCCAGAAGTTGAAACTGTTTGATCAATTCTACAGTCAAGGACAGGAACAGTGTGAACGCGTTTCAAAATAGGAATCTTCTAGAAGGATGATGGACATTAATGGCTCATTTATTACCCCACTCCTCTTAGTGGTGGTTTTTAGGGTGAATCTTGTTTAGGGTTGAGGTGGCACAATCTGAGCCATCCAACCGATTGTAATCTGAGCCTTCCATTGGACTTGGCCAGCTATATAAAGGGGCATCCCCCCTCATTTGTACCTCATTAGAAGTAGAAGTTAGACAGTAGACATAAAGTAGAGGGACATATAAAGTTAGATAGTGTAGTTGAAGAAGGAAAGTTTTCCTTTGAAAACTTTGTAAGAAATTGTTGCGAACACTCTCTCAATAAAAGAGTTTTTCATTGATGGTGAATTTCGTCTTTGTTGTGAGTAGCTAGCAAGGTTTCTTCGTCTTTCCGATTCAAATGGTAGTTCGAAGTAGAGTAACTTTTCATTTCATGCAAGTAGATGTTAGGCTGTGGAATGTAGTGTTTGATCTAACAAGCTTAAGCTTGTCCATACCACTAGCGGGCTCGATGGTGGTATTGATTCGACAATGTGAAGTCAACTGGAAACATTGTGGGTCTAACTTCAATCACAGTTTGAATGATGGTATGCGTCGTTGTGATGGTATCTTCATGTCAAGTGGTGGTTTGAACATCTTTAGTCATCTCCCCTGAAGATTGCACCGACTCCATGGAAGCTGTCTGAGGCAAGGAAAAGCGAAGTTTGGTTGAAGTTTGTTGAAGTTGAGCTCCATATCCCGCACTTAGAATAGATTTAGACTCTCTAAACCCTACAGCCACTTTAAATTCGGTACTTTCTGATTAGAATAGGAAATCTGTGCTTCATAGATAAATCTGTTGAATTGTGGAAACCCCTTCCTCTGCTGCTGAACAATTCCGTAAGTCCCCTTGAAATACTAGCAAATCACATTGAGCCAACTGAGACTATTCGCATTGAAAGAACCTTGGAGTTGAACGCACGAACTCTCTCGCAATATTAACGTGCTGGATACTTTGATCAAGAGAGAATAGGGTAGTCGTTGGCAACTTTATTCTGCGTTGGTGCGGTCACAAAAAACACATCAACAGGCAGGACATCCCGATTACTTTAAGACCTACAGGCAGGTACCGGAGAGATTCTCTTGGAAGGGTCTCAAGTCTTTTGTTCTTCAGTATGTCAGGGAATGCCTTGTTTGTCAGCAGAACAAGCAAGAACATACATACCCTACAGGATTACTCCAGCCGCTTCCTATTCCTGAGAGGAAGTGGAAATGCTTGTCTATGGACTTCATCACGGGCTTGCCGAAAGCTTAAGGGAAAGATAGCATTTTTGTGGTAGTAGATCAATTGACGAAGTATGCATATTTCTTCTCAATCACTACTACACACACAGCTACTCAGGTGGCGGATTTGTTCTTCCGAGAGGTATTCAAGTTGCACGGTTTGCCTTGGAGTATAGTCAGCGACAGGGACAGCAGGTTTATGAGTAACTTCTAGCAGGAGTTATTCAAACTTTGCGTGATAGAACTCACTCCGAGTACCAGCTACCACCCACAAACAGATGGACAGACTGAGATAGTCAACAAATGGGTGGAAGGATACTTGAGGAATTACAGTTCAGGCCAGCAGAAGGCATGGGTGAAGTGGTTATACCTTTGTGAGTATTGCTACAATACCACTCATCACATGAGCATTCAGATGACACCTTACCGAGCGTTATATGGATATGATGCTCCGAGTTTTCTAGATTTATTGTTGAGTTGTCATGTCCCCTAAATTGATTGCGATTCTCGATATTATAAATTATAAATATTGATATACAATTAATAATAATAATAATAATAATAATTTCAATACCTTTATAATCATTATAAAATAACAATAAAATAAATATAATCTAAAAATGATCATTGTAATTATAATTATTAATCATTCTATTATAATTATAAAAATCAAAGAGGTAATTACCAATATATATCAAATTTATTATAATTATAATCATCAAAACAAATATATCGAAATAAATATAAATATAAATATTGAACTTCATAAATCATAAATTATAAATATTAGACATAAATATATAAAATAAATATGTAACCAAAATAAATAATAGTCCATCTATGGCAAGTCACGTCCTTCCAAATCTAAAGAGCACGACTTTCCTCAAATCACATCTCTTCTCACATGAGAGGATATAAAGGAAGGTGAGACAAGAATGAGGGGAAGAGATATAGATCCTAAGAAAAAAGAATTAGACTCTGACAATCTGACCACAAACAGAGAGCAGCAGACAGGGATAATACAAAACAGATTGAATATGTAAAGCAACACTGACAAGGAGGAATAAGAACATATTCTAAGGAATGAAATGGGACCGGCGGCTGAAGAAGTATGGACTTGCAAGGAGATATAATAATAACCACATTGAGGGGAATGAGAAATAGCTTTGGTTCTAGCGTGTGATTTAGAAGACCGTTATCAAGATCACTATCGGTTTTGTAATATTCATAAGAACCCGAGACTTTGATTGCTCATATATATTGCTGAGAATATATTAAACATTGGAGAGATTTGGGAACTCGATATCGGGAATGTTGGTTTGCTTCCGCATCTCACAATCTTGGCTATGATTTGATTAAAGGTAAAATATATTGTGAATCGAGGGTTAATTTAGGAGTCTTGTGGCACTTAAATCTGATAATCTGTCTAAACTTGAGAAGCTGTGGCAATTATACAAAGAATAAGACTGCCTTTTTGGGTTGTGCCACTGCTTAATATTATTGGATATCTGATGAATATATAGAGGAGGAGTTTAATTTCATTGGGAGACATCTTCATATGAGCCACCGATGAAGAGAGTCGTTGATAATAAAGATTAACGTCTATGAAATACTATAATTATTCATAGCTACTATCGACCGACAAATATAATGTTTGAAATCTTCAAGTAGCTCAAGTGACGAGAGAGAGAATAGTTTTATACAATTCAATCCAAAGATAGGAAAGAGGAGGGGGGGGCACGGTGGAAGAAAATGAGTATCTGCAGACGGATTAAGGCAGAAGGTAAGTAATTGCTGTTATGAAGTAGATAATTATAAATTATGTTAAAGACTAATCAAAGAATGAATAAATGATAATAAATTAATGGATTAAGAAGTTAGTAGAGGTTAGTGTATGAGATATATGTTTAATATATGTATATAAGATAAATATAAATATAATATGTTCATTGTATAGACAATTCATATGTTGATAAATATATTGTTGTAATTGATAAGTATATATCTATATATACAGAGAGAGGTTGAGACTCATGAATACCTCGTAGAGGGTGGATACATACCAATTATATATGTAATATATATATAATATGTTATTTATGGTTATTCAATAATTATGTTTGCAACAATTATTGAGTCTTATAAGTAATAAATGACACTATTCATTCACTATGATGATAAATGGTACAATAGAATACCATCTTTGGGATCTTATTAAATATTATCACAGAAACTTATTAATCTTTAACGCTTCTAATGTTTCTTTGAGAAACAATTTTGAGAGCAAGATTTAGGTCAAGTGCCTCCATCAAAAAGGGGTCATTACATGAGTGA
>VDFB02339625.1:0-15383 GCA_007258455.2 Sequoia sempervirens
GATTTCGAGGCTTTTTTTGATAGACATCTTGGAAAGAGGAATTTTATGCTTTTCTCATACAATTTGATGCAGATTTTGGGGTCTTTTTTCCATCTTTTCTTTTGAGCTCAGAAATTGAGTTTTGAGAGTTATATATTGTAAAAACTGAGTTTTTGTCAGTAGTTCAGATATCGGTTTCTTGCTCTTACACACATTTTGAAAGCTTTTAAACTTCTTTGTACTCATATTTTGAGAGTTTTCACTCCTTCATTCAATAAAACAGCAGAGTTTCCTTCCTCACTTCTTGTTTATGCTTTGCAATAGTAATTTGATGTGTTTTGTGATTCAATCTATTGAATCCTTTTCATGTCTTATTGTTGTAAAGTGATTTGCAAGAGTTGTATTCTGATTCAAGTTGTGTCTTGTGTTTATTTTTAACCTTTGCACAAATTAATTTTGGGTCATATGTGTTGTAAGATTGTGAGAATCAAGTTTTAAAGAAGGGTTGAGAGTGGGTTATTGTCAGAATCTTCTTAATGTTGGTCAATCATTTTAGGTGATAGGATTTCAATCATAAGTTTTACCTTCTAACTCTTTTCTCTGCAAGTCAGTAGAGTAGGTGATTATCAACGAGGAAGTTGGCCTTCTCCAAAGATTCATTCTCACAATGAGTTACCCACAACTTGAGAATGTTTCCATGTTTCAATAGATTGTTGAACCTTCATGTTCAACAGGGTGCAAATCTTATTGATAACAGACACCATTTATTCCACTTTGAATAGTGAATAGTAATAAAAATTAGTCACTTACATAAGTAAGCTAGTCTTCTAATGTGATGATGAAAAGTAGATTTTAAAACATGAAGTAGCATGTGCATAGCCTTGTGCATAACAGAGATGTTAAATAGGTAACTCTACATGAGACACTTTTAGCAGGGCACAAGGAATGTTTGGAGACTGAATAGGTCTACAACAACACAAAATTTCCTTGAAAAAATGCTTCAAGGTTGAAGCAACATGTTTCTAGTGTTTCAATTTTTAAAGTAAGACAAAATATTTAACATGAAGAAACTTTTTCAGTGAATTAATTGATCATGGCACATGCCTCTCAACTAGCTTGTCACATGTATTAAAACACTAGTAAGTAAAACAAGAAGAGACTTTTATCAAGGTACAAGGAATATTTGGATACTGAATAGGTCTACAACAATACAAAAGTTCCTTGAAAAAATGCTTCAAGGGGCTAGAAAATTAATTTTTATGAGCTAATTAATTTATTTCAAATAATTTTCATTCAAGTAATTCATCATTTATTTCACATTGCATGCAAATAAGGTCTTGTCTCAAGAAATTTCTTCTTGAATGAAGGCAATAATTTAGACTATGGGCCCTTGTTTCCATTTGGAGTCAACAGAAAGTAAGAAGTTTTGAAACCTAGTTTTGGGTTTTTACATGGTGGAATAGATAATGGAGATTAATAAATTCATATCTTTCCACATCTAGACTTCACTTCATCGAAGATGAGATGAAGAGAAAAATATTAGCTTTCCAAAGTCATCTGTGTTTTCAAGTGAATTAAACAACTAATGCTACATTATGAATCCAAAGTAGCAAACCAACCACAAAGATATTATCTAAAAATAGAATATATAGTAGAAGAGGATGCATAGATATGATGAAGATATTTCAGATACTACATTCAGAGCTAAGCATAATTTTTACTTACAGAGATGGTACCATTACGATTTCGGACCTCCCTCCATTGCACTACATTATCTTCCAATCTAATGTGTTTCTTAGCCCCAGATTCATTTGTAATGAAGACTTCCTCTTCAAAAAATGTCTTGGGATCAAACGGATTTGGTTCAATTCCCTTTATGTTTGAGACTCACACAATATTCATTTGAAAGGTTGCAGAAAAAAATGTGTTCAGTCAAGCATAATAAAAAGTGAAAATTACTAATGATGATAAAAGAAAAAAAATGCAAGCACCAGATAAGATCCCTCATTAAATATGGTAAATAATAAAAAATATGAAAAAACTATCAACTCCTAGGTAAATTTTCCTCAGCAGTTAATATGGTGAATTGCAAAAAAAATCTAGACACAGCTAAAAAATGCAACTACACATAATAGTCTAAAAACACATTCAATCAACAGTGTTCTTCATTTTAGAAAAGATAGCTTAAAAAGCAGAGTGAAAATTTATATCAATATTTTCATTCACACTGGTCTCAAAACCCTGATAAATGAAAGCTACATCTATTGTAAGTTTGCAACAATTCCCTCATAATAGGTAAATTGGCCTCCAATCACACAAAAGATCTATTGAAAAAATTCATAGCTATACCTAGTGCAATGGACTGAAGAAAAATCATGAACCCTAGCTAATAATCTTAGACTCTTGTTTGTGCAATGGCATACTAACATTCCCTAATGTTTCAACCATAGCCAGTGATGCAAAAACCGATACAGGAAACAATAGGACATGGTATATCAACTAGTCAAATGAACACTGCATTGTTTTAATGTACTTCTACATACATGATTAGTACACAATTCTGCAATGATCCCAAAATCCGATTATTATCGCCTTCAAACAATCTCACTTCCTCAAAATATAATTTTGTACAAACCACTGAGCTTTGTGTTTGTATTCTCTACCAAACTGTGTGCAGCAACATTAGTTATTTTATCTTAACACTAGACCTCTTACAAAAGATAAAAAAATGCCTCGACTCTTGAACCATTTAGCCTTCACAATAAAGGCTTATTGACAACTACAGTTGATGACATCCTCAGATTAAATTTTATATGCAATTTTTTCTACTAAAATGCATGCCAAAAAAAGGGGGGGAAATTTTAGGCTACACAGTTAAAGTCTCTTTTATAGTTTGAATTTGTTTTCCTTCTTCTGTATAAGATAACACAATATTTCAGTTAAAATCCAATGAAAAATTAGAACAAAGATACTTTTTACAAAACCACAACTTTTCCAATAAGGGTTAAGAATAATTTCATAAGATATACAATCTTTCTAGTAAGATCCACAAGCATTGAAATGGATTTAATATGCACGACCTATAAGAGAAAATGGAAAATCTACACAGTATGACTAAAAGCACAGCTGATCTAAAAAGTTACAACCCAAGCTACAAAAGACCATCAAAAAATTTCAAAAAAGAGAAACAAGAAAAACCAACAGAAATTTCATGTTGATCCACCTCTTCCTATATGATTGAGTCTTTTTATTGTGGAATATTTGACAAAGATTAAAACAAGGTTGAGAAACAAAGGGTTCAGGATGCAAAATGGACTCCATTAATTACCTTGTCTGGCAGACCTGGTGGTGTGCAAAGTGGAATCTCCAAATCTAAAGGTGGACCTACTGGCTTCTCTTTTATCTTCTGATCAAATGGTCCCTCTTCTCCAGATTCATATTGCTCCTCTTCATCACGTATCATATCTTCTAGATGCATTCCCCTTCGCACCTTATTTGGAAAAACCTTATTTTCAAGTTGTAGCTCGCCAAATTGGAGAAGTGAAAGGTCAATACTAGTGAGGAAGAGTTTGGATGAGTGGGAACCAATAGTGGCGGGAAAAGCAACAAAAAATGGTGAAAAGCAATTAAAAAAAGGGTGAAAAATGATGAACGACTAAGATTCGTTTTAATGAAGTAAAAATAATATAATATAAAATATGATTAATATATTTGTATATAATTACAATATAATAGTAATAAGATTAAATTATATATAATATAATTATATGTATTATTATTTTTAAGAGTATATATAGGTTATATTATTATTATATATTGTATTCTATAATAATAATAAAAAAAATTATTATAATTAGTAATTAATATATTCTTATATAGAACAAATTAAATTAATATATAAAAATCTGATAGTTTAATTGATCTTTGGAGAGATTAGGAAAAAGAAAGAGAGATAGAGGGGGGGACAATTCTATATATAGAGAGAGGAATATATACTAACACTTGTGCCTAAAGGAGGTTCAAGGATTGCATCGATAGAAAACTATATGTGTTTTTTATTAGAGGTAAAGAACGGGTTTTGAAGGGGCTCGAAACCCTTTACAATAGAAAGCAGTTGAAATAAAAGATAAGAACATTAAGCCAAAAAATATCCCAACAGCAGCGACCCATCAGCAAAAAAGCAGCCAAAAAGGAGGCCCAACCAACAACACTACATGTTTTTCAGAATATCTATTGCCTCCACATTGCAATCTATAGATTTATGTGCATCATCAAAAACATCAGAACTATCCTTCCTAGAAGCCCCACCCTGAGCTTTAGTTTTTTTCCTAGTCCTAACTCTAGGACCATCTATTTTTACCTATGAAATCAAAATAATATCTTTCTCACCACCCTTCCCAGCAACAACTTCCTCCCCCATCTGCTTACTAGCAACAACAACCTCAACATCATGGGCACAATCTTTGTGTTTCTTAGCACTAACCATAGGGAAGTAACAATAGTAGAGTCATAATAACAGCAATTTTATGACCCTCCCCACCTCTCATTACATAATCTCAAATTTTCCCCATTTGATCCTCAAGAATGAGGATTCTTCCTTCCATATTCTGCTTCATTTTAAGGGTTTCCTCTGCAATAGTGTCCACCACAGTATTTAAGGATTCAAACAACTCATCTATCTAGTTCTAAATAGAAGACCCCTCAGCCTTGTTAACCATTCCCCTGACTCTAACATTCGTTTTATTGAGCTCATGGAAAAACCATTTAAAAAGCTTAAATAGAAAAATGGACCCCTCACGCATAGTCCCAAGTACATCAAACAAATTATCTCTATCAATATTAAAAACCCCTTTGCCCAGAGCACCCTCCTCCTCAGAGGAACTAATCCTATCCTTATCGGCAAGGGAGTCCTTACCTTTTTTCCACAGCAACTGGAGACTTAAGCTTGCGGATGGAGCTCACAATTTCCTCAACCACCGCCTTTCTCTTCATAATCCTCTCCAAGTCCACACCCTGGGTTTCCAAAGAAACAGTAACATCCCCATACTTCTCTTTCACTTGCAAAACCATCTTGACACTCGGGGAATCATCAGCAAATAGGTCACCCGCAATCGTGAGAGGATGGCCTTGCTCCAGAATTTGGCTTGCAGACCACAAAACCCTTTTCTTCCCACTCACTTCCCCCAAATCCTTCTTCCTAGAAGCTAGGGGCATAGAGGACGCCTCCCCATATAGGTCATTCTTCACCTTCAGACCCCTACACAGCACAACCACAACAACTTCTTCACTACAAGTTAAATAACCTCCATTTGCACCAGCTTCCCTTTTTTTCTTCTTTCCCATGGGAGGGAAATGTGGACCCCCTTCCAGAGAAGTGAGAGAATCAAGAAAAAATTCCACATCCTCCTCTGACTCATCCTCTTTTTCCAAAATCAATTTCCTTCTTTTGACCTTTTTGCTAATAGGTTCATCTTCATAAATCATTTCATACGCTTTAGCAGGTTTGGATTGTTTACCTTTCGGGGTGACCATGGGTTTGGGAACCTCAAAATTCTTTACATAATTAGAGATAAGGAGAATTAACCCAACATGCAATACAAGATTTTTTAGGTTCTTCTTGTGATCCTTGATACCCGAGTCAAGAGACATAAGAAGATAAAAAGGGAAAGAAACCCTCTTCTTATGTCAGAAGTGGTTAAGCAGAATGAAATGATATCCATTTACCATCGAGAAATGACCTTCCAGGGTGATGTAGTGCATTAATTCCTCTACTATATCCCCCCATAATGCCTTAAGGGAACTTCATTGATATCCACCACTCTTAGCAGTCTTTAAATCTTTCTCGTCATCATCTTTGAAAAAAAAAATCATTACAGTCTGCGCCTCCTTTTTGTCCCTAAAAAATTTCATACCATCCATAGCCAAGCCAATAATACCAGCAATGAATTCTTCAATAACCTCAAACTCAGTCCCATAAAGCTTAAGCACTTTGTCATTCCATCCTTTAACAAAAAGGTTTGTTACCTGGGGATTATTTCCATGAAGTTTCTCCAAATAGGGAGTTAATCCTCCCTTCACCAATGCCTGTCAAACCTCCTTCCTTTCCCTCACAACAACACAAGATTTGGGTTCAACATGATTTCTATCACCACCCATCTTGCCACTAGCACCAAAAACCAGCTTACAGACACCAAGCATAGAACAAAGAAGGCTTTGGAAATCAATACCAAAACAACCCAGAATCTATGTGAGGCCAGAATTGGGACAAGGGATAATAAAGACCAATTTTTTCCATATCTACGGCACTCTTCTCCCATATGAATCGCTTGATTCAAATATTACACACCATACTTTCTCATAACAATTTTCCACGTGATGAAGGGCATGCACGATGCCAACCATAATGAGACATTAATCCAAATGTAATCAGCACTCGTGATTCATAGTTGCAATAGCCTCTATAGGAAGAGGGTCATTTATACACGGTTGGCCCGGTCCTTTTAGCGCGGCAACATGCAAAATGAGAATATTGCTACTGTTTCTCTTGAAGAGAAGGCCGTCCATGGATATCTTAGCTCCCAAGGTCTTTGAAGTTGGTTCTCAACTGTGCTAATGTTGCTCGATTGGTCAATGTAATAGTTATGTTCAAGGGACCTGCTGGTGTTGAGCTTCTAGATCGTTCTAAGATCAAGCATGAACTAAAACCTGATTTAACTGAAGTTTTCAAAGAAACAAGAAAAGATATGTCAAAGCTTTGGAATAGAAAAAATAATGACAATCCTTCTAACTTAACCAGACTTGCTACCTTTCAAGGAGTTTGTTAACTAAAACTACAGAACAAAGTAAACTTGTGATTGACACACAACCTCTTTCATTCCACGGTGCTAATTCAAATAACAAATTTCAGGTTACCATTTAAACAAAACATAAAATAAGACTTCAATCCTTGAAAGATTCTCAAATCAAATGATTAACTTAAAAAAAATATCATTCAGGAACACAATATGAAGTAGATTAAACTCTTATTGCTTCTACTATTAGTGAAACAAATAAGCAATATTTACAAAGCTAGCACAATCACCAGTGTACAGAGAATCTATGATCCCAGATTGTTTCCAACTACACTAAGAGAATTTGAAAAATACATTACAGCCGATAGTGAACTTTACTACTAGACAAGAAGACAAAAGAAGCTCTCATTACTAAGAATCGAGATGCAACTCTATCTCCTTCTGTTAACTGACTAACTCCTAGATTTTCTTCTGACTATCTGTTCTAACACTGTATCTTCTATTTTCTCCCTTGGTTCTCTCTACCTCTAACTGTCTCTTAAAAGTTCTAACCCTAAAAGGGCAAGGAATTCCATATATATAGAATGTCCCAAAGCATGCATTGTCCCCGTATTGGGGCTTATAAAATACTTAATGCTTACGTTGGTGGGAAGATTCGTGCCAGGATCTTTCTAATAAGGTTAATGTTGTATTCAATGAAACCTTGTTGGTATTTGGTCGTTGATGGCTTGACCTGGGAGAAGCCTTTAGATCTTTTTGCCTTCTGACATTTACTCTTTAATAGCCATTGTCCATGAACTCCACTAGGTGCTTAACCAAGATGCTCCGAGGGCACTTTTAGTAATACTAATCAGCCTCCAGGGTGGTTACTACAGCTATCCCTGTGAATCACATATCCTTCCTTCCTTCGACTTCCTTCATGTCCTAGACTTCTGTTATAGGTTGACTATCTTCTAGAATATCATCGGGCCTCCTTGTAGATTTGAACATTACACGCAGAGCGATGCGTAGGTCATCCGTTCGGGGAGGAATCCATCTTGCTTGCATTTTGTTAGTCTTTTCCATAGGGGTGGTCAATTGGTCAATGTCCCACCTTCGCTCCTTCTGATTGGATGATCACATGCCACGCCAGATTCCTGAGCAGTCAAGAGCGGTCTTCCTTAAATCGCATGTCGATGAGACACTTATCGTGTCTCCCCGATGCAATTTTGTCTTCTAACAATTATCGGCATAGCATGGACGTCGATGGGGAATATGACAAGCTACAAAAGTTTTGCTCGAGCTCACTTTTATGTGTCGGAGAGACAATCCTACCCGAGGGAGATATGCAGAACTCCTCTTCACCAAACCCGCTACTTGCTTCGATTAGTGACCTTCTTTGCATTAAATACCCAGAGACCTTTTTGGAAAAGGTGGGATGCCTTGCGAGGAGCTCCACCTCTATCGATTGTGGTCCCCTTTCTCGGCAAGACCTTTTGTAGTCGAGGGAGACAACGGCGTATCCTTGGTTAGATCGATGCCACCAGATAAGCTAGAAAATCCATCGTTATTAGGCAAGAGATCTTCGGTAGTACTTTTCATTCTCGTAGAACTTACTCTTATCGGCAAGACCCTTCTCCCTTGGTGAGCTTTTCCCTTTGAAGGCAACACCTCTTGGTGAGATCCTCTTTTGCTGTTTTACCCAACTTTCCGGTCACCCGGACATTTTAAGCCCGAATGCATTTTATAACTGCTTAGAGAGCTGTCTATTGGCAAGACATCTCCCAATGCGACAGGACTTCGCTGGCAATGGAATCTTGTTTTCCCGATGCCGTGTACTCCATGTTAGGGGAGACTACGCTTATCACACATCGAGGAAACCTTTTCCCTGAGCCCTTTCTGTCATACCAAAGAACCGCGACCCTTGATAAGACTTTTTCATTTTCATTTAGAACTCCTATGGCGACAACCCTTTTCGATTTAGTTGTCACCAAGACCTCCCCTTTAGTTATACTTACGACATGTATTCTTTTCATTCCCGATTATTATTAGATGCTCTCTCTCTCATCGGAGACATCCCACGAGGATCACCTTATGTCTCACTAGGATTCAAATTGAGTCTCATGTGGGTCACTGTGACTTATCAGAATCGGGGAGACATCATATCGGTCAACTTATGTCTTATCAAAAATCTCCCTAAGTCCACCCTTCTGGTCGCTGAGACATACTGATTCTCTCACCGAAGACCACCGATAGAATCCCCTTGCGCTGTGTCGGTGTGACTTTTCATAGTCGCCGAGACTCTTCTCTGAAGAAAAGTCTCTCACTGAAGATGAACATCTTCGTTGCTGGTTGGTGAGACTTGAAGCTTTCGGCAAGACCATCACCGAAGGAGGCAACTCATGCCAAAGTGCTTTCTCCCTGCCGTCAGTTGGTGAGACTTGAAGATCTCGCCAAGACCTTTCTCCAAAGGAAACCCCCTCATGCCGATAGGATATTCCTAGTTGTCAGGACTCTGGTTGATGTCTTGTTGGTTGATCTTGCACGTTTCACTGCAGCTGACATCCACAGGGTCTTTACTTAGATGGAAACAGGCGAAACTTAACAAAATGCATTATGGTTTAGGGAGACCCTAATAATCTCATGCCGATAGGACCCACAATGTAAAGTATTCAGACTTGATGGAATTTATAGTGCAATATGGCCAAACATGGGGAAGATATGCCCATGGTGGGACTTGTCTAACAAAATTTGTGATACGAAACGACATGTAATATCATCAAAATTGTGCAATTCTAACACCCCCTTTGGATCCTTAGCAGACAAAGCCAAGCCACCAATCAGCAAGAGGTTAGGAAAGTCTTGCCGACCTTTTCCTTAGCTAATTTTCATGACCAACTAGATTGAAGAATGCACCCCAACTAAGCTCCCTTGACAAATATCATCCTCTATGTGATTTAATCCTACATTCAACAAAGAAAACCACAGTAAAGATCACACAAACAAAAGTTAATTAATCAAAATCATCATTAAAATGAATCCTATGTCGGTAGGGTACTATTAAATCTTTGAACAAAATGATCATACAAACAGTTCAAGTTTCAGGCCAACCCGCGGAACCCAAGCTAGGGAGGAATTTTGGAGAATTCCAAGCCAGGCGGATTCCAGTTAATCGGTCATTACCAATCAAGGAACAACATCGCGAGATCTTCAAAATGGCGTAAAATGAATCATAAAATGCATCATCATTTATTAACCCGTCCTACTTCTCCATACTTCTTCACATTCCATTAGATCCCGGGGAAATCTGTGCGGGACAGATTTCTGCGAAGAGAGAAAAAAAATGGGAAAATCCGGTCCACGTGGAATTCCGCGAGGACCAAAAATCCCCGAACAACAGCGCTTAGCCGGAATTCGGGCGAGATCTAGGAAAATCCAGATGGGGTGGAAAATCCAGAACTCAGGAGAAAACCCGAATTCCAACTGAGGCAGAACCAAACTTAGATTAAACAGAAAACAGACCCAGGAGGAAAATGAAGAAAAAAAAAAGAAGAAAACCCTAGACCAAAGCCAATAAACAAAGGCAACGAAAGCAAAAAGAGAAGGGGGACTCATTTTGTTCCAGATCAAAATGGGGTGGTTAATACAAAGGCATATGGCCACCACCCCACTCCCTAAAAATTTTAACACCAATGTTAGCAAAAATATCCACTAGCACATTACCTTCTCTTAAGATGTGTGAAATATAAAACTCATCAAAAGAACTCAAAATATCTATCAAAACCCTTATCAAGGACTCAATAGTCCAAGAGGGAGGAGTGCAACTTTTCAAATTATTTATGATATTCAAAGAATCCACCTCCAGCCAGACCTTTGGTTTGAGCCAATTTGAGACCATGATTAATATGTTAGAGAGTATGTGTTTGTGCATGGATGTGCTACAAATTCTAGTTGCATGTGGCTAGCTTAAAAAATTAATAATAAGTGATAAATAATGGAATGAAATAAATTTAGATAAATCTAGATTAGGGCTACCCAACATACTTCGCGCTCTTGGGCTTAGATGTAGTGAAGTTAGGGCTCCCTAACATGCTTCCTCTCTGACCCCATCATGGTGGACTATTGGAATAACATTATTGATTCTTGACTCCTTAAATGATCTATTCAAATGGATTGAAATAATTGATAATATATATGTATTATATGTACCATAACTCTTATTGAATCACTGATAGAACTATATGTTATCTGACATAATTGCAGGACCAAATTATTTGTGTGACTAATTATTTAGTCTTTCTTATTTGTGAATGTTAAAAAAAATTATAAAATATGTGAAGGCCTTAAAACTACACCGAGAGGCAATGCCTTCCATGCAATAGGTATTTTTGGTGCACCAAGCAACCTAGGCGGCCAAATGGCCCGCTTAGGTAGGGGTCCCATGAGGGGGGCTTAAGCTCTATGGATTATGATCAAATTTGAAAGAAAATAGAATAGAGTAATAGTCATTTATTTAGTCATTTTTATTTGTCTGATATTAGTCATTTATTTAGTCATTTAGTTGTGATTTTACCCAATGACCAAATTAGTCACTTATGATTATCAAATTAGTCATTTATTTTCCAAATTCTACTAGTGTTAGTAACGTGACTAAATTTTTTAGTCACGTAGTCATTTATTTTCCAAATTCTACTAGTGACAAGACAATTTCATGGAATGTGTCATAGGAAAATTACAAGTTATTATTATGGCAAGTGACACTTATGAAGCTTCGGAAGTAATAAATAAAATAGCTATTACAGTTCATAGTGGAAAATATATTGTGTTGTAGAAGATATTCATGATATAATTTACTTGTTCAACTCCATCCATAGCAACATCACTCAATTTATTTGCTTGTAGAAATTGTTATGTAATATGAAACCTCTTCAGTTTGTCCACTTGTGCATTTCCATTTTCCCTTTGCTTATATTGTGCATGCACCTTCCTCGACTTCTTAAGAGCATGGAGGATCTTTTTAGTCAATACATTAGGTATCTCACTCATACTGCTTTGCTTCTTTTCAAGTGTTTTTAGAGAAGAATCATTTTTCATTCCATGCATTCTAGTACTTGCTACCTCCAATTCTGCATTTCCATTTTCCCACTTCACATAGTGCACATGCTCCTTCATCAACTTCTGAAGAGGAGGAACAATCTCTTCATTCAATACATTATCTATCTCATTCACTTTGGTTTGCTTCTTTTCAAGTGTTTTTAGAGCATATTCCTTTTTTATTACATACTTTCTACTACCTGTTGGTTGATTTATGCGTTGTCATTTGCTGATTGTGCATACTGCACATGCACCTTCCTCAACTTCTGAAAAACAGGGATAATATATTCACTCAATACATTATATTTTATCTATCTCATTCAATGTGGTTTGCATAAGTTTTGAAGGTGATCTTCATTACATTCTTATTGTGTACTAAACAAATCTTTTTCATTACATTCATATAGTTTATATATAATTGCATGTTGGAAAACACCGGGTGTGTAAATAAATTGAGGTGAGGGGTGACAAACCAATTGGGTTGTTACTACATTAATCAAAAAAGGTTTTTATTACATTCTTACTATTTTCTAAAATTCTAGGTTGGAAAACACTAGGTCTTATAAAGCCTGCAACCCACATACCATTCTAAAACCCTTTACAAGTAGCAACCCAATTGCTTATTCACTCCTCACCTTAATTTGGTATGTTTTTTGTATTCCCCACCTACAACTCCTCTATGTGCTCGTGCAATCCACAGGGCCTAGTTTTATCAGTCGATAGGAGGTGGGAAAACTAACCTAGCGGTGTCGTTATCTCCTTGCTACCGTTTCCCTAATGTTTGCTCCAATCAGCCAATTTCATCACTTTTATCCCCCGTCTATTGGGCCCCGCACTACGTTGTCTCATCATGTTATGTATGTTTCTATGTACGGTTTCATGCATTTTTGTATGTACATAGGTGTGTTTTGTCTAAAGATTGGTTGTGTCCCATTACATTCTTACTGTGTAGTAAACAAAACTTTTTCATTATGTTCTTACTGTCTATATATAATTGCATGTTGGAAAACACTAGGTGTCTAATCAAATTGAACTGAGGGGTGACAAACCAATTGGGTTGCTATTACGTTGATCACAAAAGGTTTTGAATACATTCTTACTGTTTTCTAAAATTCTAGGTTGGAAAACACTAGGTGTTATAAAACTTGCAACCCACATGCTGTTCTAAAACCCTTTACAAGTAGCAACCCAATTTCTTAGTCACCCCTCACCTCAATTTGGTATGTTTTGTGGTTTCCCCATGTGCAACTCCTCCTTGTGCTCTTCACCCTTCAATTTTGAGCATGGAGATTGAAACACAGAGTGTTGTCCAACATGTAATTATTTTGTGCATTATCATATTTAACCAATGCAATCACCTGCTATTTTTTGGTCAATCAAGGTGATCACCAAAGTTTTCATTGACATCTTAACCTTTATTCTTGAATAGTCGATGCACATTGTGCTTTGCAACCAATGTGTCTTGCAATAATCTGTAATTTTTCAATTCTTTGTACAAGTAATGATATAAACAAAAGTTTGACAGTGGTGTGTGGTATATTTCTTGTTTGTCTTGTCTTCCCTTATTGATTATGCAAGTTATGGCCTCTTTCATATGTCGGGAGAGATAATTTTGAGATATATCTGAATGAACATTCAGTGCTTCACAGTTCTAGCAGAATGACAAAATGACAGATATAATTGTTGATATATATTACTAGTGTTAGCGATAGGTTAAATTATAAATTAAATTCCCATTGTACAATTTAATATGTTTTTTTATTGTCTGTACAAGCTAGCATGTTGTAGTTAGCACAACATATAATCCAATATCGGTGAAGTTTGGAATGAAGTGAATTCTTTGTAGCACCAAATGTCTTTAATTTTCCAATTTAATCTATCGCTAACATTTGTCTTTCTTCTAGGTGGTTGATATAGGCGAGGAAGCAAATTTGAACAAAACAAGGGTAGGTGGATTGAGAAGGTCGCTTCAAGAGACATGAAGCTTCTACACTAAATATAGGTGATTCTAGTTGTCATAGCTTGAATTGCAAGTGTACTAAACAGTTAAATTTCTAAAATTTATTTTGCATTTAGAACTTTTGATTTATATATAGATGAGATTCTTAGTGTGGGGAATGCAAACAATTTGTAGTTTAATTTAAATTAAATAAATGTTACATTATTGTGTGTGTATTATATCCCAAAAAATTTATGCGAATCATGTTTCCTTGTTGAAGTGTGAGTGTTGCACAAGAAATGCTTAAAGCATCAATGAAGGGTGATACTGCATCCTTTTAATTATCCTTCTCATAATTGATTTGTGTTAATTTTAGGATGATTTCTACAACCCTACATCGGTATCTTTTATCTCCCAAAATAAAACAGGAACCTTTGGATCCTTGTTAATTAGATTAGATATATTTGGAAAAAAAACATAATATTTATGATTTTACAGTACATTATTTCTCCTTTTAAATCATGTACCTTTGTTCAGTTGTGAAGCATTGTTGCATAGTTGGGTGTCATAAGGTTGTGAATAAGGAACATTGTTATTGTAATTGTTTTTACTTAGTATAATATACCATACAAACTGCAAAGTCGAGGCCATAATAACATAGAAATGGCCATTAGGCTTCCCAAATTTTGTAATGGAATTGTTGTTTTGTAAACACAATGTGTTTTGCAATGTAGAAGCCTCTTTACAAATATGAGTTTTCCTTGTTGCCCATTTTGGAGGTTTAGAAACACAATGTGTTGTCAATTGTGCAGATGCTTAGGCCAAAAATACGCACTTATGTACATACAAAAATGCACAAAACCATACATAAAAAATACATAGAAACATACATAACAACATACATGGAAACATACATAACATGATGAGACAGTGTAGTGTGGGGCCCACTAGACGGGGGATAAAAGTGACAAAGCCAGCAGACGGGACCAAACATGAGGGAAATAGTAGGTAGGAGTTAATGGCATCATCAGGTTAGTTTTCTCGCCTCCTGTCGGCCGATAAAAGTGGGTCTTGTGGCTTGCGACTGAAGTTACATTTTCAGAGCTTTTTTTTGGCACGGGAAAATTGGAGGTGGACTGACATGTGCATTTTTGGTTTGGAGAAAGAAGGGTGAAAACATGATGAGTTTCTAATTTGCATGTTGAAAGCTGAAGGTTGGGGTGCACGTGGAGGAGTTGGACGAGAAAACTGACCAAATTGACATGGAGGGTACTAACCAATAGTGTTGCAGAGGGTTTTACAACACTATTTGGGTTGCTTGTTTCTAACACCTAGGGTTTTCCAACATGAAATTTTACAAAACAAAATGAAGTGTGTACTATGAAGTACACTATGTATTTGTGTCACCAAAAAATGTATAATTGACATTATTATGCTCATTTGAGTCTTTCTAGTGGACTTTGGCTTGATTTTTCCTAGATTTAATGTTGTAATGTGGCCAACACATTCACATTAGTTCTTGGACCCTTGTGAATCATTAAGACTTCTAGGTGGTCTTGTAAAGATGTTGTGAAGTGTTGTAACCCACTTTCATGCTTTTC